>JAFVLL020044207.1:0-36271 GCA_021397915.2 Tor tambroides | reverse complement strand
AGTACTAAGTCATGACCATGTCTCCATGTAACTTTGATCTGATCATTGCAGGTATATAACAGAGTTTGTAAACCTAGGCAATGTCTCAGCTCTGCGCACGTTCAGAGTTCTGAGGGCATTGAAAACAATTTCTGTAATCCCAGGTAAGAGAGTGTGTGGGCGGGAGGGGTCGGGTTGGTGTTCTCTTGGTGTGTCGGTGTGTGTATCTTGGTTTTCTTTTCCTTCCTTTCCCCCCGTAGTGGACAGGCTCTGTGAGTGGCGTACCTCCTGGTGGTTCATTGGCGTGGTGGTGTTCTTGGTGTGTTTGTGGTTGTCATTGGTGTCTGTGTGTGATCCTCCCTTATTTCAGATATGTAACAGAGTTTGTGGACCTGGGGAATGTATCTGCGCTGAGAACATTCAGAGTTCTCCGAGCATTGAAAACTATCTCTGTCATTCCAGGTGAGATGCAGTTTTGACGCTGAGGTTAACGTTCAGTATGATCCCCTATTACTATTCAATTTGAAATCTTTTTTCTTAAAGCAGAAATTAATTTGGAGAGGAGCATTTAATTTGCTTTTTTACAATCTCCAAAATGATCAAAAATGGTACTTATACATTTTTGATAGGCTTTGCAGTCTACTATCAATCTCCAGAGTCCTTGGTTTCGACACCCTTTTGCCCCTTTAGAAACTTCAGAGCAGATTAGAGCAAATTAGAAAGCTTTAGCGACTAAACCTCTTTAACCTCTTTCATGTAGGCAAAAAAACGTATCTGTGAACAAACCCCGATCTGGGTTGAACTCAAGCTACTGTATTATTAGTAGGTTTGTTGTTGAGATCTTGCTAAAGCAGATCTTTGAGTTGAATAAGGCATATTTTATTTCAGATTTTAACAGTAAGGACTTTAGATAAAAGCTAATTGTAGAATTCACTAGGCCCCCTGGCCTCAGAGCACTAGAGTAGATATTTTCAACAAGCTATGTTTTGTTCCCCAAAATGAAAAGTTCCCAAAGAATACACTTGTTACTTGTTTATGAAGACTGCCAAGCCTAGTTTGTGGACATATTTTATGCTGCATGATGCTTTGGAAGTCACTTGCTTTTATAGTATTAGCCTACTAAGTGCTTGGCTGCCTTTTATTTTTTTGACAATTCATTTTTCTTCACTTTTTTCCTTTATTTTGTATGAAACTCACAAATTGCACCTGGAAATAAAATAAGAATAGTGCAGATGGTCAAGGAAGAATGTTTTTTTTGTATCTGTTTCAGATGAGTTAATTTTTTTCATTTTATCTGTACAGTTGTTTTTATTTAATTCAGAGGCTTTGCAAAAATGTCAGACCTTTGGCTTAACGTATTGACACATTAGTGTCATAAGCAAGTCATTTTCAGTGAAATAACAGGATTTATTTAGCTGACTAGGTTTTTACTGCAAGTCATATTTGTCATCCTGTGTTATTTTCAGTAAGGCTGTGAACTAAAGCCTACTCATCAAATCTCTGAGCCCTGCGAGATTTTTTGATGTTTTTGTGGGGTTTATGGGCAAGAGGATTGTAGCATATCAAAAATAATTTGAGTGTCTACTGTCCTGAAAGTAAAGCAGCTCTTTTATATTTAGGAGGAAGTTATGGAGGGGTCAGTGCAGTTCTGATGATGTTTAGCTCAGCATGTCTGATGGAGCCTTGGAAGATTTTTACACTGGACTTGTTTCTGTTCAGTCTTTGAGCTGAAATGACTTGCATGCAGTCTTCACCCCCCTAGTCCCTGCTTGCTTTATTCTCCCCATGTTATGGCCCTCTGGTTGTGCTGCAGTATTTATAGACAACTGGATGTCAGGCTGTTCTCACTGTTTCAGGGAGCCCTCCCTTTATTGTCAAGAGAATTCTTTGAAGGTTATCATTCGACAACTTCTATTCTGGAATGCTGGAATTCAAAAAGGTTTCAGGACAAATTTTTGAATCTCCTGAAATAATATATTAACTGCTGTAGGCGTTTATTAAACCATGGTTAAGCAGAATAGTGAATTATTCATCTGAATAGAGCAAATGCTGGGATGGCTCCCGAACAGTACATGTGTAAAGACACTTAAAGTGTATTTTGTGGTTCTGTTATTTATACTGTACATTGTCATTGTGAATTAAAATAAGGATTCAAGGTATGATATTATGAAAAAATAATAATTAACAATTAAAAACATAAATTTATGCTGAAGGGCACCCTTAAGCATACATATCAGTGGTTCTCAACTGGTTTTGTTTCAGGAGCCAGATTTACATTTACAAACAGTTTCATACTCTTGGCAGCCAGTAATTTATCATACAAAGCTCATTAGGCCAAAAACCATGTTTATGATTAAGGCCATGTCAAGCGTCACGTTCATGATTCTACCAAGTAACAGATGATTTTTGAGTTTTATTGGATGCCTGACCTATGATATCAACAACAAAAGGTATGAGAAATGTTTTCTCCCTTTTTTGAAAAGTAACATTTACTTGCTATAGATGATAGATAGATAGAGAGAGAGAGAGAGAGACAGATAGATAGACAGAAATAAAGAAATGTATTGCATAATAATTGCGTTGTTCCCTGCAATCAGAAAATACCTGCATACCACCAGCCGAGAACCACAGATCTACATAATATGTATACAAGACATATACATGAAACGTAGATGGCCTCACATCTAAAAATGTGAATTCCTCACATCATGCCTTGAGACTCCTTTTATACACTTCTGGGACTTGAACACACATGCAACTGTCTGTGCCTTTTTGTGTGTGTGTGTTTGTGTGCGTGTGTGCATATTTGTGCGTGTATGTGTGTGCATATTCGATATCTCAAAGGTCTGAAGACCATTGTTGGCGCTTTGATCCAGTCGGTGAAGAAGCTGTCAGATGTGATGATCCTCACCGTTTTCTGCCTCAGTGTCTTTGCCCTCATTGGTCTGCAGCTCTTCATGGGAAATCTGCGGCAAAAGTGTGTCATCTGGCCCATCAACATCACAGAATTATACCAGGCCAATGGCACCCATGCATTCAACTGGGATGAGTACATCATGAATGAGAGTGAGCTTTTGTTTAGTTTGTCACACAAATGACAAAAATAGTTAAGACAATATATTAGTTTCTGTTTATCGTGTATTGCTTTAACTGCCATGTAACATTCATTTAAAGTTAATCTTTATTAAAAACAAAGAATTATCTGCATCTATAATAACTATAATATAATGACTACATATATTTTGATTTTGTTTATATTTAATATTTATAAATTAATAATTTCACACTGTTAAATGTTTTTTATATATATATGCATGTACATTATGATGTTGTAATGCCCAAATTCACTTGTAGCATTTAAAGGCAGGGTAAGCAATTTCTGGAAGCTAATGTTGATATTTGAAATCACCAAAACAAACACGCCCCTACCCCAAAAGGGTCTCGCCCCTATTTTGATAGATCCGCCCCACATATATGTAGCCTACGCAACACAGGCAATGATTAGTTCTGTGAAACATAAGCCGCTTTTCCACCGAAATTATCTGGAACAACATGTCCCAGGAACTTTTTTTTCCCCCAGACCTGTTGCTGTCTGCATTTCCATCGCGGTCTAAACTACCCAGAAGATTAGGCAAATAGTCTGGTGACGTAACGTTAGGTCTGCGCATGTTTCTCAATACCAAGTACGCAAATTTCGGACTTGCATCCTCGGTAGTTCGGACTTCACGAGTTAGACTCGGGAGTGTGAACTCCTGCGGACGGAACGACGCAAGTCCGGTAATTCTGCAAAGAGCAGTACTTGATAACATCAGTCAGCTCGCCTCGGCTACTGCAATCTTCCTCACTGTATTTACAGACGAAATATATCAAACACTACTGCCTCTTTTCGTTTTCATTTAAACATATTAATAGAACAATAGAATAAAGACCAAAGATTACCTGTTAGATTTACTCAAAAACAAATTTTATCTTATGTTTAACCACTACAGAGACATCAGAGCCAGCAGCAAATGTCAGAAGGACTAGCCGAGGTTATGCTCCTCTCTTCGGGATACATTAGCACTGAGCGCCCGGTGATCGCGTGGAGCTCATGTCTCCGAAATCGGCGAAGCACATTTTCAAATAGGCGCTGTTTTTATAAATAAACTGCAGATTTGAGTTTTAAACAACTACATTCTCGGCTGAAATACATGCGTCCAGTATAGGCAGGCTTTAGCTGTTGCGGCGCGGCACGTCTGGTGTAGACACAGTGTTACTCACCTATCGAGAAGAAAAGCAACCTCGGCGTCCGATCGCAGGCCTTCCGCTCCTTGAGTTCTCTCCAGCGCTGGAAAGCTGATCCGATATTTACACGGGTCCTACTTCTTGCCTTATTGTTCCGCAGATCTTTTCCTCTTTTTGTTTTTTATCCGCCATCTCTATCTTTCTGTCGCTCGGCTCGGCTGTTCACTGAACGCTCTTTCCTTCATATCATGAGTAGACACGCCCCATACTGCTGATTGGCTACACGTTTGTTTTGGTATTCGGCCCCAACTCGGTTTTCTAAAACGTTTTTGAAAAATTGCATACCCTGCCTTTAAATGATAATAACTTTAATATTGGCTGTTTATCTACCTTATCGGTTTTGGCCATAAATTGAATTGCTTGAAAAGTACAAAATAGTCTAGTTAACATTCTCTGTCTCGTTTTGTCATCAGCCAATTTCTACTTCCTGCCGGACCAGCTGGATGCCCTTCTGTGTGGAAACAGCTCTGATTCAGGGTGAGTGTCTGGCCTTCTCCTTCACAACATAATTACAAAAATATAAATGACATAACACAGACATTAAAAATAATACACTTACTTGTTAAAAAATACAAAACATGCAAGAGCTCACTGAGACTCTTCTCTGACAAACGTTGTATGCTAATCCATAGACTGGTGCCAAGTCATTATTGGGTTGCGTGCTCTTTTCCCCTCTCAGTCGCTGTCCTGAAGGCTACACATGCATGAAGGCTGGTCGCAATCCAAACTATGGGTACACCAGCTTTGACAGTTTTGGCTGGGCTTTCCTGGCTCTATTCCGCCTCATGACGCAGGACTTTTGGGAGAACTTGTACCAGCTGGTAAGGGCGTGGTCTTTTTTCCTCTTTCATCACTTTTTCCCATTTAAAGATTTTTTTTTCTCAGTAATCTGAATTTTTCTCCTGAGCAAATGATATGTGAAATCAAATGATATGTGTATGTAAATAAAATTAAAATGGCTAAATTATACTGGTCTAACTTTGCACAATTAAAAAGTCGAATTTAATTATTTGCATTTAGCATGCAAATTAAACAAACTCAGTGCTTGAGGTACCCTCATGCCTTTTATACTTAATGCTACATTTGTAAAGAACAGAAAATGATATTTAATTAGCAACTGTAATGATCTGGATCTCTCAAAAATATTTTTTCCCAGTTATTTTGTCGCAATTGGTTGTATTTTCATTAGTTCAATATGCTTTAAGTGTAAATTTCTCACACATGAAAAAGTGTTTAGGATGAGCCACAATATTTATGTCGCTGCAGACAGCCCTCGTTGTGCAGGATGCACACAAACACACTGACCCTTTGGGATCAGGAGCAGTAATGGACAGCTAGAAGACTAAATAGTAAAATGCTAAATATAGCCTGAGCTCTAGTTGGTTCTGTACTCTTACATGTAAATACAAGCATAGCCATCTAGACCCCCTGTCTTTTATCTAAGCACCTGATATCCCATTGTTACTGATAAACAGATACAATATTCATGTTTATTTTAATCTGTTGTCAAGAAATATATAAACTAATTCAATTATTAAATAAGAAATATTATATGACTTGAAATTTGTATTGATTAAATTTAATAAAAATGTTATAGTTGTCTCTTAAGTAGTTTTAATACAGTTGAATGAACTGAATGTTATAGACCCTGTATTCAACAATCGAATGCATTTGTTCCTAGAAGACAGGTAATTGCAGTTCTTTTAAAGCTTATAAGGAATATCACTCTTCATAAGTTAGGCTTAGTATTTTCTCATTATTTTGTCAGGCAAACCAACTGTACTATTAAAAGCCATGGAATTACTGGTTATCTTTCTGTTCTTCTCTTTTTAATTTTCTCACTCCAAACAGTCTGTCTCACTGTTTGCACACCAGCATCTCAGGGTGCCAGTGGCTGCCTTGAGCCAGTCTATTTAAAAGAACACATGCATGAATGTATGCTTAAATGTATGTATGTGTATTTGCATTCTTTGCACAAGTAGGTCAAACAGAAGCGACCAAGGCTCAGAATAATGAACTGACATTTGCATTTTTCCAGCGAGTATATCTCTGCCACTTGTATATTAGTGAAATAGTATGGACAAAATCCCTGAATGTTATTATGAGCGTTGAGAAATTCTTCTGTGTGTGTGTGTTTGTGTGCGTGTTAAAAAACAAACCATTTTCTATTCTGATGTATGAAGCTCTGTAATATAATAAGATGATCTGCCCCTCATCCACAGACCCTGAGAGCAGCGGGGAAGACCTACATGATTTTCTTTGTACTGGTGATCTTTGTGGGATCATTCTACCTGGTGAATCTGATCCTGGCTGTGGTGGCCATGGCTTATGAAGAACAGAACCAGGCCACCATGGAGGAGGCAGAACAAAAGGAGGCTGAGTTTAAAGCCATGCTGGAACAGCTGAAGAAACAGCAGGAGGACGCACAGGTCAGGCAGTGTTTTAATGCTTATAATAAGGATCCTCTTTGTAATACTTAAATGTGTTTTAGTGCAGTGTTTGCCTGCTGGTTTCTATTTGTGGACTTTTTATATTTTAAATTTGATTTTGTGACTACAATCAAAAGGAATTAAACTCAGAGTAATTTAGATGAATTATTGATACATTTTGTGACTGCAGGCTAACGCAATGGCGACATCGGCGGGGACGGTGTCTGAGGACGTGGTTGAGGATGATGGTGATGAAGGTGGGAACTTGTCCTGCAGCTCATCTGAGATGTCTAAACTCAGCTCCAAGAGTGCCAAAGAGCGACGCAACCGCAAGAAGAAGTGGCGGCAGAAAGAGCAGGACAAGGAGAAAGGGGACAGTGAGAAGTTTGTCAAATCTGAATCGGATGATGGAAGCAGGAGGAGCAGATTCCGTTTCCCTGACAACCGTTTAGGACGTAGGAGTTCTATAATGAACCAGGTAAAGAATGACTTCTGTTTTTTTTGTTGTTGTTTTGTGCCGTTAAAGGGGTCATCGGATGCAAAATTCACTTATGTACTACCACCCTATAATGATAAAAAATCCACCCAGTGTTTTTTTTTTTTTTTTAAATCTCAATAAATCATAAGCAGTGTCTCAGATCAAGCTGTTCTCAGATTCTTGGAAGAGTGATGTAGTTCTGCACAGGCCCCTCCCATGATTGCTGATTGACACTGGTGTTTTAGCATAGATCCGCCCTGAGTGAGCTGTCAATAGTCCACCATTGTTTCGACTCCGGAGCAGGGGTAGACAAGAATGTCTCCTAAGCGATTGAGGTGTTTTGTTGTTGGATGTAATGAACATAGCAGTTATCATTTACTCCTGACATCTTATCTGCTGAAGATGCAGTGGAATATGTTTGTTTTTGAAGGGAATGCTCACCCGATCTATCTAAATGCGCCTATTTTCACACGATTCATTCGTGATCCAGCTTCACCTACAGAAGAAGTGAGTATAAGGTTCTTTTATGAATCTTTGCAAATCGCCTTTCCTAATAATGTGCTAGTTAGCAAGTTCCGTGGCTAAAGTTTACAGTCTCATGAGAACTGCTCATCACTCCACGGAAGAGAGGGACGGGGTGAGCAGAGCTCATTAGCATTTAAAGGGACATGCACTAAAATGGCTTGCTGTTTGCAGAGCTGTTTTTGACAACGTAAAAAGGGTGTTGTTTTACACTACCATTGAGAAATTTTAATGTATGTTATAGACTTTTCATTAAGACCCTAAAGAATCATATCAACTTGTGGAAAATGGGGATCCGATGACCCCTTTAAGAAGTAACTTGAAAAGTTCCTAATGTCTCTGACTAATGTTCAACATTCGACTGTCGAGAGCAAGTATGTAAAACCAAAGATGTCAGCTTTTCGATCTGTCACTGTTTTTCCTGCCTTCAGTCTCTGCTCAGCATCCCAGGCTCACCATTCCCTTCAAGACGCAACAGTAAGAGCAGCATCTTCAGCCGCTGTAAGGACGGAGGCTCGGAGAATGAGTTTGCAGATGATGAACACAGCACGGTTGAGGAGTACGACGAGCGGCGCGATTCGTTCTTAAGCCCACAACGTCGCAGCAGCTACACGGGTTACTACGGCAAGCGCAACAGCACCGTGGATTGCAATGGAGTGGTCTCTCTCATCGGGCCAGGGCCTGGCGGACGCCTACTGCCTGAGGTGATAATAGATAAGGCAGCCACTGACGACAGCGTAAGGAAGTCTAAGAGTAGATCAGTCTAGGCATGGTCATTATCTATCTCTGAACCTTGGCTCTCTCTGTTTGGCTCTTTCTCTTTCTGATGCATTTGTGTAATGGTTATTTTGACTTTGCTCTAAAATTAGCTCTCTTTCAGTTGAGGACTGCTCTCAAAGCCTGTGTGATATGCTGCCCTCCTATGCCAGTTTGAAATTAGTGAATAAGCTGCTAACTATATATAGTTCTCACTAAATGAACTAAGATTTATAGAACTGGGTTTTTATACACTACCATTCAAACGTTTGGGGTTGGAAATTCTTTTTAATGTTTTTGAAAGAAGTGAGACAGTAATATTGTGAAATATTATTACATTTTTAATACTTGTTTTCTATTTTAATATATTTTATGTAATTTATTCCTGTAATGGCAAAGCTGAATTTTCAGCAGTCTTCAGTGTCACATGAACCTTTGGAAATCAGTCTAATATGCTGATTTGGTGTACTAAAAACATTTTTTTTATTATCAATGTTGAAAATGGTTATGCTGCTTAATATTTTCATGGAATTCATGTTTTTTTAAGGATTCTTTGATGACTAGAAAGTTCAATAGAACAGCGTTTATTTGAAATAGATCTTTTGTAGCATTGTTTAATTTAAACATTAATTTTCCCTTTTGATCAATTTTAATGCATCCTTTCTAAATAAAAGTATTAATTTCTTTAAAAAAAAATCTTTCGGACCCCAAAATTTTTAATGGTAATGTATTTCCATTTTCATTGCATCATCTCATTACACATCCACGCCACAAACAAAATCTTTCTTCATATTTTCATATTTATTTATTTATTTTAACATACATGTTGTATTTCATTTTAGATTCTCGCAAAGGTGAATTAACCATGAAATTCTTCCACTTCCACCCTCTAGCCTTCAATTCTCTTTTCTTATTTTCTCTTAAGCTTCAAATGTTATTTTGTGTACCATGTGTTTTTTTTCTCTGTTTCTTCTTTATAGTGTATACATGCATTTTTTCTTATTTTAATGATCAGCACCATTTCTTCGTACTGTAATTATAATGGAAGCATTGTAGTTAGCATGGTAGTCTGCTAGCTTTATGAATCATATAGAGGTCTGGTATAGCTTCAGATCTTCAGCATGAGGTTAATGGATCATGATATTTATTCTTTTCTTCTCTTGACTTATTAGACTGAATGCATGCTGATGCATGCTGACTGGATCTCCTAAAATCTGGAGATGCAGGGGCTTCAAATGAGAGGAGGAAGGGAACGGAGAACAATGGTAGATTTATAATATGATAAACTTGAATAAGTTACTTATTTATAGCATTTTGAGCATTCTGGATATTTTTTAAAACATAAACAGTTTATAAAACATGGCTGACTGTTTCAAATGACCATATGAGTGAGCATTTTGATAACATATAGCATGTTAATCACATGCTTATGTTAGGAATATGTATCGCAGGAATGCTAATGACAAATACCCATGAATTTCCACCCTACCTTCTCTCTTGTGAGAGCCCAGCATGTCTCTGCTTTAATGCATTCAAATAAAAAATGGCTCCTTTGGACAAAATGGGTTGACAAAAATTCTTCTCCTAACCAACCTTTCTTTAACTAGCCCTGTGATGCAGATTTTTCCCCCACCCATTGTCTGCACTGTATAATGTTGTGGTGCTACTGTTTAACCTCATTGTTTTTCTCCTGACAGCCAACCACTGATCTCGAAATCAAGAAGAAACTCTCAGGCTCTCTAATGGTTTCTGTAGAGCAGCTTAACACATCGTTTGGGCGCAAGGAGCGAGCCAACAGTGTCATGAGTGCGCTAACCAACACATTGGTTGAGGGTATGTCCATATGTTGTAACCTAAGGAATGTACTGCTTTAAAAAAAAAAGAAAGAAGGAAATCTGTTACCATGGTTACCATACTTCTCATTCTTCGCTTCCAGAATTGGAAGAGTCTCAGAGGAAGTGTCCACCATGCTGGTACAAATTTGCCAACACGTTTCTTATCTGGGAGTGCGGCCCTGTTTGGATGAGGGTTAAGGAGATTGTGAACCTGATCGTGATGGACCCTTTTGTCGACTTGGCTATCACCATTTGTATTGTGCTGAATACTCTCTTCATGGCCATGGAGCATTACCCTATGACGGAGAATTTTGAGCATGTGCTGTCTGTCGGAAACCTGGTGAGGATTCTACGTAGCCCATTTTTTCAAGAGTCTTTGAATTCAAATATAAAGAATTCTTTCATTGCTTGATGAAACTGTGCCCCTCCCCCACGGCTTATATTTTTGTAGTCTCTGCAGGGACGTTGTTGGAACACTCAAAGCCATTTTTTTTTGCCTGGCGTAGAGACAGTACTAAGCTACTGGCTGAGTGTGGTGGTGCAGAGCCAGCATAAATATTTCATGTAGCCTAATCGATGAGCGGCTCTAAAATGGTGGCGTTTTCACAGTTCTAGGAGCTTGAACCTGTGCATTTTGGTTCCTGCATCTGAATGAGTGTAAAAATGCTTGTAAAATTGTCAACATTGCAGGGAAGTACAGATTATGTTTCCCACTTATGAACCAAATTGCTTTTTATATTACGTTGTCAAGTGATACCGAGACTGTTAGGGGTCATAAATCAACTCTGTCAGTGCAATGGACCATACACCTACCACAAATCATGGTTTTCTAAGCCACGTGACCTGCGTTGTGGAGTAAATCACGTGCGTGAAATAGCCAGGCCACTCTCAATGAAATTTCAGCAAATTTCAGCTGACATGTTGATATAATGATGCAAGTATTCAAACTTCTTCAGTACACCTGTGGGACGGAGCAGGTCGTGGCTATGCAGGTGGCAGCGTGACTCACATTCGCTGGCTGTGCAGATATGCGGCAGGCCTCCTGGAGTCAAGGCCACCTTGTACCCTCCCCCAGTTCACCCGCCTGCAGGGTGATTAACTGCACCCTTCAGCTGTGACAGCAGGATGGACCGTTTGACACTTTGAACGTCACAGAGTCTTGTAGCGATTGGTCAGGGAGTTATTGTGAATGTGTAGGCCAGGTTGTGGTTGCTGCTAGGTCAGGAAAGCGCTGATGACTCACAACTGCATTGCTTATTTGTCTGTAATCAGTTTGTTGATATGGGATTGCTTTTATAAATTAGTTTAGCTCATTAAATTGAGGGGTTTTTTATTGAGCAAAGCAAACAATGTAACAACATGACATAGTAGCTTATAAGGAACGAATCAATGACACATATACGTAGACGTACAAAAGAAAAAGAAAAACTAGGATTACAAAAATATATAGAGATATTTTTCTTGTAATGTTATGAAGAGAAAAAACTCGAATAAGTCTGTCTCAAAGTGATCTGTTTGTCATCAATCTGTGTAATTTTTGTTTTCTTTCTTCCAGGTGTTTACTGGTATCTTCACTGCCGAAATGTTTGCCAAACTGGTTGCAATGGACCCATACTACTATTTCCAGGAAGGCTGGAATATTTTTGATGGCTTTATCGTGAGCTTGAGTTTAATGGAGTTGGGCTTGGCCGATGTAGAAGGTCTTTCTGTGCTGAGATCATTCCGATTGGTAAACATTTTTATTGCTTCAGATCTTTGATGTGTGTGCATGTGTTTTTGCATTAAGAAAATATGTGAATCAGGGAACAGTATCAGTGGTTAAGTTGGCATGACAAAATCACCCTATTTTTAATTGCATCTTATTGTGAACAGTTCATCCATGCATATGTTTTATTCATACATATGTTTTATTCAGTCAACAACTGATCCCTGCCCTACATTTTTGTTTTCTGAATAATCCGGTTCACTCGGATGTACATCACAATACTGAGTAAAAGATTTTTTGCTACTTCCGTTACATTGCAACATTAATGCTTATTTAAACAAATTTTGAGTACCATGCTCTTAGTGTTGTCTGTATGTCTGCATATACAGTACAGACCTGCCAACCTGTATGCATTTTGCGTAGCGGTAGTGGATACGCATTTTGACCTTAAAGTCTGGTATGCTGGTATGATTTGTCACTCTAAAGTACGCAAAAACCTGGTGACGCCTCCATCCACACGCAATACTCAAAACAAGCAACAGAAAAAGATGAAGAGTTCAACCAATCAGAGCATTTTGTTTTTCAGTTTTGCATTTAAATAATTTCCATGCATTTTATTTCTATTCAAACCAGCTCCGTTTGTGTGTCTGTGGGTGTGCGCGCTGAGATGAGGAAGCGCCTCCCCGCTTAAAACGTGCATCTGAAAAAGCAACACACGCCGAAAATCTTGCCTTGTGATGACTCTAAACCTATTGTCCAACAAAAGAGAATATTATAACATACCCCGCAACATCAGACGAATGTTAGAAATAACTTCTAATCTGTTAGAATTAACATCCTAATCTGATGTAGCTTCTTATCACATAATGTCACAGAAATATATTCTATACTGTATTTCTACATACATATATATATTGTATTCTCTGAGACTAATCTTTAGGTGCATTCAGCCACGGAACTTACTAACTAGCACATTATTAGGAAAGGCGATTTGCAAAGATTCATAAAAAACCTTATACTCACTTCTTCTGTAGTTGAAGCTGGATCACGAATAATTTGTGTGAACATAGAAGCATTTAGATTGGGGGGTGCATTCCCTTCAAAAACAAACGTAATTCACTGCGTCTTCAGCGGCTCAGATGTTTTGGAGTAAATGACGACTGCTATATTCATTATTACATCCAAAAACAAAACACCTCAATCGCTTAGGAGAAATTCTTGTCTGCCCCTGCTCGGGGGTCGAAACAATGGCGGACTGTTTACAGCTCACTTAGGGAGGGTCTATGCTAAAATGCCCATGTCAGTCAATAGTTGTGGGAGGCGCCTGTGCAGAACTACATCACTCTGCCAAGAATCTCAGAACAGCTTGATCTGAGAAAGTGATTATTATCAAAGTCCCTTTTAAGGAAAGTCTGTTCACTCGGTGGCCATATTTGCAATGCCGCCTTCGGGCAGCTTAAACAAGACTAAATCCTATCTAAATGAATGGGGGAATGCTGAAATATCAAAAACTGCCCAATGAACTCACAATTAAATTACATATTTCAAATCAGCAAAAAATCTGAAATGAACTGCCCCATGAATGTTGTTTTGTATGCTCAAATAGCTCTAAAAAGGCTTATTTTTCAGGCTCGACCAGCCGATGTGCATGCGCAGTTCCAACGCACTTACAACTGCATATGCGCATCGGCTGGTCCAGCCTCAGGTTTCTATGAGAACCGGAGCTTATAACGGCCACTGCAGTGATGCAATGACTTTACCAATCAGCGATTGGTTCTTTCATTTAGAAGGCTGGACTATTCTGCCATATTGCACGTTGCAGTTTCTCCCATTCATAAATATAAAATTGTGCTCATAAGTTTACATACACCTTGCAGAATGTGAAAAATATTAATAATTGAAACAAAATGAGAGGGATCATGAAAATTGCATGTTATTTTTTATTTAGTACTGTCCTGAATAAGCTATTTCACATAACAGATGTTTACTTATACTCCACAAGACAAAATAATAACTGAATTTTTAGTCAAAGTTCAACTGCCTGCTGTTCTTCAGAAAAATCCTCCAGCTCCTGCACATTCTTTGGTTTTCCAGTGTCTTCTGCATATTTGAACCCTTTCCAACATTGACTGTATGACTTTGAAATCCATCTTTTAACACTAAGGACAACTTATTACATATATTACAAAAAGTGAAAACGTACTGATGCTCAAGAAGGCCACCCAATGCGTTAAGAGACAGGGGGTGTAAACTTTTTAAATTGGATGATCAGGGTAAATTGTACTTATTTTGTCTTCTGGGAAATGTGTATGTATTTATCTAGCTTCTGAGCTCTAGTAATAAATGAAAAAGATATGATCGTTAAACAAAGTGAGAAGAATTTACACATCATCATCCTGCTCAAAAGTTTATATCCCCCGGCTCAACTGTAGGAGTGAATCGTCTTTGTATTTCTATAGTCTTTGATATTATCAATGGTTATTAAAAAAAAAAGCACTGGGTGTTTTTTTTTAATTATAGGGTGGTTGTGTACACACACTGCTAACACATATTTATGTTCAAACTATTTTTCATTCAGTGACCCCTTTAAATAGCGTTTAAAAATCGCAAAAAATAACTCTGATGTGCCAAACCAACAGAACCAAACCGAAAACTGTGGCTAAAAAACCAAGGTATTTATTGAACAGTGGGCTAACTGTATTGTTGCATCCCTACTGTTTACTATAAAATACTGTATAAGAGGAATATCACAAACCGAATGCAGACCCTGAGTAACCTATGAAAATGATTTAACATTAAATCTTGCCCCCCTCCCCGGCACACTGATGATACTTAAATTTTTTTCCCAAGGTTGGCAGGTCTGCACAGTATGTCAGTTATGACAATTCCATTGTTTTGTCATTGTTTAATGAATTTCTGCTTCTAATACAAATAAAAAAGCATAAACACAGATCTCGCTTAAATAAAATTCTGTTTAGCACCTTCTTTCTGTGGGAGGTAATAGCACAATGTTAATTGCATCAGGCAGATCGTGAGTATAATAAGCCTAATTTACATAGAAAGGAGGTGTGTTTGTACTGAAAAGAATGACAGTTATTTTATTTAAATACAGAGCAACATTATTTTAAAGTAGTGTCTGGTTAAACAGGATTGTGGGTGGTTAGTGAATAAGACATAATGAATAAGTGGCACAACTCTTTAATGAATTCACCCTTTGTTTTCAGTAGCACACATTCAAAGAATAAAATTGAACATGTTAATTCTACTTGTGCTCTCTTTTAACAGCTGAGAGTTTTTAAACTGGCTAAATCATGGCCCACCCTTAACATGCTAATAAAGATCATCGGCAACTCAGTGGGAGCTTTGGGGAACCTGACACTGGTGTTGGCCATCATCGTCTTCATCTTCGCTGTGGTGGGCATGCAGTTGTTTGGGAAGAGCTACAAGGACTGTGTGTGTAAGATTGCTGCTGATTGCGAGCTGCCCCGCTGGCACATGAATGACTTCTTTCACTCATTCTTAATCGTGTTCCGGGTGTTATGTGGAGAGTGGATCGAGACCATGTGGGACTGTATGGAGGTGGCTGGACAGGGAATGTGTCTTATCGTCTTCATGATGGTCATGGTCATAGGGAACTTGGTGGTAAGTGTCCTTTAGATGCAGAAAATGCATTTTTGTCATGAAAGTTGTACTGAAAACTGCTTAAATGGAGATAAACGCATATTGCCATATATATATATATATATATATATACATATACAGTATATGGGTCAATATCACCATAGAGTGCCTTTCAGCCCTCACAGTACTCACACATTTTGGTCTCAATTTCCCATTCGCTTTGTCATGTCATAAAAAGTAGACACTTTAGTATTATAGAAACATATTAGATGAGCCCCCACACATTTTTTTTAGATAAAATTTTTTTTTGTCATCATTTACTCAACCTTATGCTGTTTCAAAACCCATAAGATGACAATTTTTAATTAAACCTTAGAGGTTTCTATCCCTCTGTTGAAAATCCAGGTAACCAAAACTTAAAATATCCAAACAGGTTATAAAGGTGTATTATATTAATCCATATGAATCGAACAGTTTAATCCAAGTTATTGGATTATGTTAACATATATGTAGATGTGTATATCTATATTATTTACATTATATTACTATATTTACTTTATTCTGTCTGACCTAAGATGAACCAAATACAAACGTGGTCAGAATTATTGGTAAACTTGGTGAATATGTTCAAAGAAGGCTGTGAAAATAAACCTGCATCATTAATCCTTTTGATCTTTTATTTAAAAAATAATTCACAAAAATCTAACCTTTCATTGAACTAAAACAATTGAAAATGGGGCAGATGGCAGATGGACTATCCTGACGATGCTTTTCATACTTTTCTGGGCCTTGACAGTGGTAATTATTTGGCAGTCAATGCGACAGTCACAAGCCTCCCGGTTTTCTTAATTTCTTAATTCTTAATCTTAATTTGTGTTCCAAAGACGAACTAAGCTTTTACGGGTTTGGGGTTAAGTGATTAATGACAAAATTTTAATTTTGGGGTGGAGTAACCCTTTAAGAATTTCCAATCAACAGAAAATGTTACAAATCTGCCTGGAAGAGGATGTGTGTCTATATCGTCCTAATGCACAGTGAGGAGGAGAGTTTGAGTGACTAATCCACACCTGGAGAATTGCAGAAAATAGTTGAGTCTCAGGTTTTAAAACCTTAAAAAAATATCAAACATCACCTAAACCACATGTTGTTTGGGAGGGTTTCAAGAAAAAAAAATCAAGAAAATAAAATGCTCTCATCCAAAAACAATCCCCAGCATATTCAGTTGTCAGACACGACTGGAACTTCAAACGGGACTGGCATCTATGGTCAGATGTAACTAAAAAATTATCTTTTTTAGCAGCAGACACTCAAGATGAGTTTGGTAACCACAGGGATAAAAAGTACCCCATGTGTACAATGAAATACAGGTACATCTAAAAAAATTAGAATATTGTGAAAAGGTTTTTTTTTTTTTTTTTTTACTTATTTCAAAAAGTGAAACTTTCATATATTCTAGATTCATTACATTTGTTTTAATTTTGTTGATTAGAGCTTATAGCTCATGAAAGTCAAAAATCCAGTATCTCAAGATAATAGAATATTTACATTTGAGTTTCATTAAATGACCATCCCTACAGTATAAATTCCGGGAATCTCTTGTTCTTTCAAACCACAATAATGAGGAAGACTGCTGACTTGGCAATGGTCCTGAAGACGATCATTGACACCCTCCACAAAGAGGATAAGTCACAGAAGGTCATTACTCGAAGGGGTGGCTGTTCACAGAGTGCTGTATCAAAGCATATTAAATGCAAAGTTGACTGGAAGGAAGAAATTGGGTAAGAAAAGGTGCTCAAGCAACAGGGATGACAGCAAGCTTGAGAATACTGTCAAGCAAAGCTGATTCAAACACTTGGGAGAGCTTCACAAGGAGTGGACTGAAGCTGGAGTCAGTGCATCAAGAGTCACCACGCTTAGATGTCTTCAGGAAAAGGGCTACCAAGCCACTTCTGAAACAGAAACAACTTAAGAAGCATCTTCCCTGGGCTAAGGAGAAAAAGAACTGGACTGTTGCTCAGTGGTCCAAAGTCTTCTTTTCAGATAAAAGTAAATTTTGCATTTCATTTGGAAATCAAGGTCTGGAGTCTGGAGGAAGGCTGGAGAGGCACAGAATCCAAGCTGCTTGAAGTCCAGTGTGAAGTTTCAGAAGTCAGTGATGATTTGGGGTGCCGTGACGTCTGCTGGTGCTGGTCCATTGTATTTTATCAAGTCCAAAGTCAATGCAGCCGTCTACCAGGAGATTTTGGAGCACTTTTTTGCTTCCATCTGCTGACAAGCTTTATGGAGATGCTGATTTCTTTTTCCAGCAGGGCTTTAGTACCTGCCCACAGTGACAAAACCACTTCCAAGTGGTTTGCTGACCATGATATTATTGTGTTGAACCCCATACGGAATCTATGGGATATTTTCAAGAGAAAGATGAGAAACAGTTGATCCAACAATACAGATGAACTGAAGGCTCTATAGTGCCTCAGCAGTGACACAGGCTGATCGCTTCCATGCCACACCCCACTGATGCTGTAATTTGTGCTAAAGGAGCCCCGACCAAGTATTGAGTGCACAAATGAACATACTTTAAAGAACTTGGACCTTTCTGTTGTCCAAATCCTTTTTTTGATTGATCTTGGGAAATAATCGAATATTTTGAGATACTGGATTTTTGAATTTCATGAGCTATAAGTTCTAATCATCAAAATTAAAACAAAAAAACTTTTGAGATGTTTTACTTTACATGTAATTACTCTAGAATATATGAAAGTTTCACTTTTTGAAATAAGTTACGAAAAAAAAAGAACTTTTTCATGATATTCTAATTTTTTGAGATGCACCTGTATACTGATGTATTTTTTAATGTTGTGGGCCTGTATTTTGCTGGAGGTCTTGTACATCTTGTTTAGATACATCGCATCTGTGATTCTATCAAATATCAACAGATAAAAAATCCAAAAGTGAGGGTTCCGTTAATTGTGTCCAATGTGTATTAGAGAAAAACATTTATTTCATTATGATATTTCCCTCCATTTTAAATTCTTACTCTCCAATGAAAGGTTAGATTTTTGTGAATTTTTTAAATAAAAGATCAAAAGTATTAACTATGCAGATTTATTTTCACAGCCTTCTTTGATCATATTTACCATAGGTACCAACAATTCTGACCACGTGTGTAAAAGCAAAAACAAAAAAACACCCCTTAGATTAAACTGAGATTCTCTTTATGATGACTTTATAACCTTTTTGGGTCTTTTAAGCTTTGGTTACTTGAACTTTCAATGGAGGGAGGAACCTCTCAGGTTTCATTAAAAAATATATTAATTTGAAGTCTTTTGGGTTTAGGACCACATGAAAGTGAGTAAATGATATGTTCATTTTGAGGTGAACACTTTAAAAATTGTATCATTATGCCTGAGTATATGATGCATAAAAGGCCTCCAAAGGCAGCTGTCTTTTTAATTTGAGGCTAAGTTATATTACTTTTCTCTCACATTGGTCAGGTCTTGAATCTGTTCCTTGCCTTGCTGCTGAGCTCATTCAGCGCAGACAACTTGGCAGCTCCTGAAGAAGACGGCGAGATGAACAACCTGCAGATTGCAGTTATTCGCATTAAGAAGGGAATTGCCTGGGTGAAGGCCAAAGTTCGAGAACTGGTCAACATCATCCTCAGGAGGAAGGTCACCGACGAGGCCAAGCCGCTAGATGACATGTACGACCGGAAGCTAAACTGCATCACCAATCACACAGGCGTGGACATCAGCCGTGACCTGGACTATCAGAAAAATGGCAACGGAACCACCAGTGGTATAGGCAGTAGCGTGGGCAAGTACATGATTGATGATGACCACATGTCCTTCATCCACAACCCCAACCTGACTGTATGCGTGCCCATCGCTGTGGGTGAGTCAGACTTTGAGAATCTCAACACAGAAGATTTCAGCAGCGAGTCTGAAGCAGAGGGCAGCAAAGAAGTGAGTATGCAAAAGAGCTGATATTGTGATGCTTTTAGGCTTTGACCTAGTTGTTAGTGGGTGAAATGTAATACCCTGTGGTTATTGATTTGGCCTCAGGAGTAAATGCTCAGTGACTCTAAACTGAGGTATTTGCTAATTTTTGTCCATGATATTTATATATATGGAGTAAAGTGCAGTGTATTGTTTCAAAATGATGTTCAAACATGTGTAGGCCATTGAGAACACTGTATTGTGAAACATGAATACAGATGCTTGTCATTTCATTCTTATAGCTAAAGTGTGTTAGTTCTGGTCCTAAACTCACGCTATTTATTATTCTGTTTGAGCATCTTGAGTTTAAGTGTTTTAATAATGCAGATACAATTTGCATTTAACATCGTTTTTGCTTTGCTATTTTAATTTTTTAACAACAAAAAATGGCACTTGTGAACTCTTCTTAATTAGTTGGATGACATCAGCTCTTCAGAGGGCAGCACCATAGATATTAAACCAGAGGTAGAGGAAGCGGTGGTGGTGGAGGCAGTAGAGGAATATGTTGACCCAGAGGCTTGTTGGACTGAAGGTAAAAGGGCTCATAGATTTCTCTTTGCAGATGATTAATTTTTTTTTTATAAAGAAACTGTAATGGATTGTGAGAACAGAAGTATAATGTGTGCCATTTTGCAGCTTGTGTGGCCCGCTACAAGTGTTGTGATGTGCCCATCACGGAGGGATGGGGTAAGAATTGGTGGTTCCTCCGGAAGACCTGCTATCTCATTGTGGAGCACAACTGGTTTGAAACCCTCATCATCTTTATGATCCTCCTCAGTAGTGGAGCATTGGTGAGAATGTACACAAACACACACAAAAATTTCTTATAGGGATGTGCACAAGCACTTTGTTCTGTATTTAACTGCTTAAGCTGAAAAATGCTGCTTAAATGTTGCTTGGGATTCAATTATTATATTGTGTTTTTAACTTTTTTTTTTTTTTGTACTTGGCAAAAAATGTATATTGTGGCAACAAATTTCCATTATATTTTGGATTCTCTCTGACTTGGATTCTGCATTAATGTTCATGTGAGGTATATATAATGTGAGGTTCAAGCAGGCATTGTCTCATTGTAGAGACCTGGCGCCAGAGCTGCACTGTTGGGTGATGTGATTAATGGACTGTACTATTCATCCAATTGGATCTATTTCTGGCACTGGAAATGTTCCTGTCTTTAGCACTGCTAATGTTGCCAGAAAAGGAATGTAATAGAATCAGGGGTCTTGCTTTATACCATTGCTTTTTGAAAGCCCTCTGTTCAGTTGTTTTCCCAGTTGTTGTTGTGCATGAATAATAATAATATTTGTATTATTTCTAATTATCATTTCTTGAATTAATAAGTGAACTTAAATATTACTGCATTCTCTTCTTTAGTTTTTTAGTTGAAATGAAAACCACTGAGAGGTATTGTGAGCAGCAGATAGTACTTGTTTTATTAATGCAACTGTATGTTATCTGCTGCAGGCTTTTGAGGATGTGTACATTGAACAGAGGAAGACAATCCGTATTATTCTGGAGTATGCTGACAAGGTCTTTACCTACATCTTCATATTGGAGATGTTGTTAAAGTGGGTGGCCTACGGTTTTGTCAAGTATTTCACCAATGCCTGGTGCTGGCTGGACTTCTTCATTGTTGACGTAAGTCTGCGATTTCATTTGTGCTATGTTTGTTGTCAGTTTGATAAATGCCCTTAACATACACATTTTGTTGATGGGTTCCATCCTGCCAAAAGCAAAATCTGACTAGTGTTACATTGTATCATAATCAGAATCAGAAGATATTTCATTTCTAATATGAAGCTATGTGGAATGAGATTTTGCACCAATGATGCATCAGTGTGTATGTGTGGGGCCAAGCAGCATGACGTGATACACGTATGACTGCTTTGGACAAAAACATGAAAGGGATTTGAACTTTTGTTATTTTGTAAGAATATAACACTTTATGATGATAAGATTATGTTGTATGGTTCTCATACCAGTCAATACATTTGAACATATTAATTCTATGAAAATTGCAATTCAGGCATTATAGCAAAGGAGAGAAGTAGAATTATCATGGACCAGGACAAAAACAGTATAAGTGAGAGTGTATGCAAGACCATGACAATGAATTGGTGGAAACTCTGCTCAACATCATAGCAGAAAGTCAGTTAAAAGAGCCAGTTGCCTTTTGATAGTTAGATTACTCTAGAACAAACTCTAGAACCAGCCTGAAAAAATACTTAACATGATTTTAACTAACAAAGCTAGGCAGGAAGTAGTGCAAAGTTCAATTTTCTTGATAAACGGCTTTGGAAATTTCTCTGTTTTCCCATTCAAGGAGATACTCATAGGAGCTGTATGTCTTTTACCAACATAGAAATTAGCTGCAAATGGGTGTTACCATGATGGCCGCCAAGTGACCTGACCGAGTCAGGGACTTTAGAAGCTTTGTTTAAACTGATCAAATAAATTCTTTGGCATTTCAGACATCAGAGACCGTAAAAACTCTGGATGTTCATAGACCTGACAATACTGGTTGCCAGTCACAGCAAGGTAAGTTTTAAAGATGACTTAAAAATAGCTGAAAACCGGTGGAGCAGTTTCTTTGAGCTGTCAGTTAAAAAGGAAAATGGTGTAGCAGAGGAGATGAAAAGACAAATATCTGCTTGTCGTCCTGTATCTGTGCAAATGCTTTATGCGATAGTCAAGGCCAACAACAGGATGGTTCCCCTTTCAGCAAGATGTTAATGTTTTGGGCAAAGAAGAGTCAAATGTGATCTTTTACATGAAGAGTAAAGCTGTGTGTTGGTATGCAGGGGTGACGCTTGAAGGAAAAACGTTGTGCTTATCTTGAATATAAATGCTTATGTAATATATATTCTTTGTGTCTAAATCGTGTTATTTCATAAGATTGCATCATCTCTTTAAGATCTATCACCCATGCATAGCTGTGCAAAACTGTTAGATTTCTATGTGACCCTGAGATGCTTGAATATCTGCTATCAAGAATGATAAACTGGCTTTGAAAATCACCAATATTGTGCAAATAATTGCACTTTTTTGTCTTCCCCCTTTGTATGCAATTTCCTTTAGTAAAATGACAGAGGCCATATCCATCATTATATGGTTTACGTGTTGGAATGGAAATTACTAGCCAGAATCAGTCTATCAATAACAGTGATTATTGATCTAAGATATTCAAGCATATCTCATTCTAAACGAACCTTGTTTCTAAATCTTGTACATGTGTATGATGTCTGTACTGTGTGAACAATAAGATACATGTGGCCTCTGACTGGTTTCATTTTTTGCCCTGCCCTTATTGTGGGAGACTCACCAAGTGTAAAATGCATTTTAGAGTCCATTACAAGTTATGATTGCAATCAGTTGTTCCATAAACAGAGAGTATTTTACACAACAAATGAGTGATGCTAATGTAGTTTTAAATTACGATTCAAAGTATTTGATGAAAATATGTTAAGCTGTTTAAGTGACTAAAATGCTCACACTTGGACTCCAAACTAAGGGATTCAGAGGAATGTCATGTGGATGTGCTTTTCTCATGATATGTGGAGGACATGTTACAATTGCAGTGACCATGTCAAGATACAATTTGATTGTATGTGTGTTCTGACCTTGTTCCTGAACTAACCACCTTTTAGCAGAACCCGTACACCCAATACTGTTTAATGAGGTGCTGTGGGACATTATTAGATGCATACACAGTCTATTTGATGTTCTTTCGTGTTATATATTTCCTTAAATGTTATCAGAAGTTAATCTCCTTTTACCTACAGTTTTATCC
Source organism: Tor tambroides (assembly GCA_021397915.2). Lineage (NCBI taxonomy): Eukaryota > Metazoa > Chordata > Actinopteri > Cypriniformes > Cyprinidae > Tor > Tor tambroides. Next base: position 12,877 of record JAFVLL020044207.1, on the reverse strand, counting down.
ACCTGAAATTGATCCAAAAGCATATAAAAGCTCCCAAAAGTTTTATTCTGAAATATATTGTTTAGCAGTATATAAAGAGAAATTTTACACATTGACAATTAATTAAATATCAAATTTATTTATTTACACACAAAGCCTGATCCCTCATTCATAGCTGATGCTGTATTCCATTCCAACTCTGAAACTATGAATTTCCTGCCTGCAAAAGTTCAAAAGAACTTCATTTGACATTACTACCAGACTTCCAGTTCGGAATCCATGCACAAACTTGCTGAGATGCTGGTGTATGACATCATGTAAACACCGTTCAAAAGTTTGGCTTTAGGAAGATTATTTTTATTATTTTTGTTTTTAAATAAACGAGTACTGTTTTTCAACAAAGGCACATTAAATTGATCAAAAGTGTTGGTAAAAACATTTGTGATGTAACAAAAGATTTCCATTTCAGATAAACTCTGTATTCATCAAAGAATCCTAAAAAAAATATGTATCATGATTTCCACAAAAATATAAAGTAGCACAACTGTTTTCAACTGTGATAATACTAAGAAATGTTTCTTAAGCACCAAATCAGCTTTTTTTGAGGACTGGAGTAATTGCTGTTGAAAATTCATCTTTGCCATCACTTTAACAAATTAGATTTATATTAAAATTTAAAACAAATAGTTACCTAAAATTTAAATTGTAATAATATTTCACAATATTACTGTTTATATTGTATTTTTGATCAAATAAATGCATAGTCATAAGACACTTCTTTTGAAAACATTGATAAACCACCCCAAACTTTTGAATAGCTTTGTATGGGGAGATGTTCATTTATGATACTTTACATTTTTAATTTTTTAGCAAATTAAATGCATAAATAAGTCAGAAGTATTACATGAGGGTAGAAGTTGCTTTCAGATAGTACGAAACATGGGACTGTTTCGGTATCTGATATTTTTACATGTATCATTGTTTATCCTCCACAATTTGGTTACTATTTGGTTAGTTCCTGTGATTCAAATGATGGAGCATGACGAGCAATGTTAAAGTCGTGGGTTTGATTCACATGGAATGCATTAACTGATAAAATGCATTCCTTGAACGCAAGTTGCTTTCGATAAAAGCATCTACCAAATGCCTAAATGAATCTTTCAAACATCTTATTTATACATCGTCTCAATGTCGGGGAATGGAATGGTTTTTGTTCAGGAATTTTAAGATATCATGTAGGAATATTCCACATCTGACTTTGAATGGAATGCAGCATAACATATAGTCTGAACAGCAACTGACTAAGGAGTCATCCCACAGCTAAAAATAAATCAAATTTGTGAGTTTGCTCTGACTACAGTCCATACCCACCCTCTGTCCATCAACCCCTACTCCTCAGCCCTAATCGAGGCTGATGGGAGCTATAGTCCTTCTTGACTATTCCCGGGGTGCTGGACTAACACTTGTGCTAGTTGGGAAGAACTCCATATCCCAAGATGGATCAAAAGTTCATTCCTCCCTCCCCCACTCTTCCCTTCCATGAGGTAGTGCTGAGATGTGTTGATGTTGAGGACGTGCAGCAGACGGTGAGTTGTCCTCCTGACTAGTCTATGCTTTGTTCCTCCACTGTTATTTGCTTTTGCTTTTATGGGTGTGATGCTCAGAGGGCTTCCACAAGGGGCCGGCATCATATCTAGCATGTGTTTGTGTGTTCATGTATGTTTATATACTGTATATGTTCCATTATTTCCTATAGTCTGTCATGCTATATATCTGTGCCATCAGCCATACAGACTATTATTTGACTATGCTCATATTTCTAATTTTTTTTTATATTAAGGGAGTGTGTGAGTTATGATCCATTCCAAAAGAAATTATTTAATAATATATAAAATATTATTTTAATATGCTTTATTATCTTAATTCATTTAATAACCAAAATGGTTTGAGTGACAAACATCAGCCATTTTTGATTGTTTTGAATCTATTCTATTTTAGTTGACATTTTTTTTTTTTTTTAGTTGACATTTTCCTGTCTTCATTTGGTCACAGCCACACATCTCATTGACCTTGCCTTGCAGAGCGAGCGTGCTGGCAGATGAAGAAAGCTTACACTGAGGGGCCATCTCAGCCGGCTCAGGGGGCCCCGGGGCCCTCCATAAAGGGGCGCTTGTGGGTTCCGACTGAGGCTAAAGGTGACAATTACCCCCAAAGATCACATGATCTGTAGATGAAGGAGAAAGCTTTATTACACAGTAGCTTCTAAAAAGTACTCATTTTGTGAAGAGTTACATTTTGTCTATTTTGAGAGAAAAAGTTCAGTTTTTTATTATTTTTAAATATGCAAAACAAAAAATGTAGTCCATTTTAATTGATGCCACCAAATCAATACAATTTTTTTTCAGGAGAATTTAACTGGATATTTCTGTGCAGAGATTATTGATGCATACTGGTGCCCTTGTGGGTCATACCTATTGAAAACCGCCAATAATTCTTGGCTTGTGGTTTCTAAAATATCAGCTAGCATGGTTTCTTCAGGAAAGGAATATGATAGCCATTCAGAATAAAGCTTTCACCTTTAATAGAACCCCCTCTGTGAGTTGGTTAGCTTTCGGTGTTGTGGACTTTTGCTGTGTTTTTACCAAGTCTTCGTCAGTGGTTGGTTGGAGGTGTGCAGGTCTGTTTGTATACCTCTTCATAGGGGTGCTCAAGCCTGGTGTCCCAATGCCACTGCCTGTCCATTGGCATTTTTGTTCCTGAACAATTACAAGCCTTTTTTGATCTTCTTGTTTGCACCAATCCTTTGCATCGACACGCATGCAATATAATCAATATGGTTCTCTAGAGAGCCATTTTGACCGATATGACCTTTCTGCATTTAATGCTCACATTCGTGTTATCCTTCCAGCTAGCGTGGAGGGTGTTTACTTTTCCACAATGGATGGCATTTTGAGTAACCAGGGCTTGGGTTCCCGCAGAGTGATTTTTGTCCTTTGGGTGCTGTCTAATGTCCATTTACTATCTGCGACACCCTGATCTCCCCTTTTGCTGTCACGTTACTGTGTCAATGTGATGCTCTTTAAACTGTAAAATCAATGTAATTTGCAATTTGGCATACATGTACATGTTTACCTGTATTCTTTCTCACAGGTTCCATTAGTTTGTCTGTCTTAAATTAAATGGGATTTAATGCCTCAGCCAAGAGCGACATGGAAAGACAATGTTAGAAGGGCAAGGGTAAGGTTCTTGCAGTATGTTGGGTTGTTGTTTTTTTTTTGTTTTGTTTTTATGCATCTGCAGGGGTCACCTCTATCTTCTCAACCCCCCACGTCCCCAAACGTACTTCATCAGCTGTGCGTTGTACGCTTCTCTGTCGTCTTTTGTTTGAGGCTTTTGCTTCTCTTTCTCTCTGTCTCTTTCTTTCAACCACAAGTTTCTCCACAGGTGTAAGGAAGCTCATAAGGGTTGGTGACCTCCCAAAACTAACAGAGCGCAAAATCCTGGGTTTATCCTCTGCCTCTAAACCCCTATCTGTACCTGTAACCAATACTAAACATGAGTCTTTCTCTCTCTCTTACCTTCTTGGGGATATATACATGTATAAATGCAGTGTTATATATGTATATACCCATCCGAACTGTTGTGTATGTGTGTAAACCAACGTTCCAGCAGCTCTAGAGGCCATTTCTTCCCTCAAGAGCTTTCTCCCGTCTAACAGTATGGATCCTTTTTTGCTTCTCTGTTTCTGTGTAGGTGTCTATAGTCAGCCTTATAGCTAATGCGCTGGGCTACTCCGAACTAGGGCCCATTAAATCACTCAGGACACTAAGGGCCCTGAGACCCCTCAGAGCATTGTCACGTTTTGAAGGGATGAGGGTAAGATACAAAGCTATAGAGCTGATCTCTCTGCATGCCCATTCAGCAGTTACAGCATGCTAGAACTGATCAAAAAAACAAAAAAAAACAACAAGGACCACCGAAACCATACCGGGGGATTTTTTTTAAAGACAGCCGCCAATGAAAAGGACTCACCTTTTCATGCACACCTCTTCTGTACCACATTAATGATCCAGTCATGATGCAGCTGAGATAACTGTGAAAAATAGGATGTGAAAAGCTTCCCTGATTTAACTGAAATCGGGTGTATGATTGACTGCTAGTTAAGTCATTGTCAGATGTATCAAAGCTGCCTCATTACAAATAATATTTCCAATTGGCCCTGGAGGACAAAAATAGCATGAACAATTCTTTACAAAACCAAACGCAACACCATTCAAATCCCTTCTCATTTCACACAGCATTTGATCTGCAATTGGCTGTTCATTTGGCCTGACTCTCAACTTCTGCTTTTGATGGAGAGCCCCCTTCCTTCCATTTCTCCTCTGTTACACTGACCCTGTCTCTCAGAGAACAACCAGCAGCACAGAACACTTTACCACTGAGGTCCCCACTTCACAAATACTACAGCACACTAGATATTCTCTTGATGACTCAGTGCACATTTAATATAATTGACCCTTTGCTAAGCTCCACCCCCCTTGGTTACTGTTACTCTCTGTGAGTGTTGTTAAAAAGTATCTTTTATCTGCCATCTTTCTAAGGAAATGAAATTATGCAATACTGAAATTGAGAACTGTTGAGACATTGAATCAAGGAAAGCTCAAAAATACATCAAATACTGTGATTTCTAGTACAATGAATTAATCTGTAAATTAATTAAAATTCAGATTGTCCATATTTAAGTTAAACATGTTCATTTGGGAATGACACATCTTATAATGATCATAAAAGATTGGGAAATACTGCATGTATGTCCTATTGCAAAAATATTGTACCATTTTGTATCCACTTTATTTTTCTTGTGTGTGGATGCGGCCATTTGTAAATTGTATGTGCTATTTTAGCTCGTTTTGCTGCTTGATATTGCAAACTTTGTTTCTTACCATATTATTTTAATGTATTATCTTAATTCTGAACACACTGGTGTGTAGTGAAAACAGTTTTATCATTTACTGCACTACACAAGTCTCGCTCATTCACAGAAAATTACTTCTGGTTTGAAAATTAAGGTGGATACACTAACTGTAGGTTCAGTTAGATTTATTTTTCATTTTTTAATTTAATTTTAATTCATATTTTTATTCATTAAGGATGCAACAAATTAATCAACAGTGACAGTTAAGACATTTATAATGTTACTAAAAATTCAATTTCAAATAAATGCTTTTCAACTAATAACAGTACAACTGTTTTTAGCATTGAAAATAATAAGAAATGTATCTTAAACCCCAACTCAGCATGTGACACTGAAGACTGGAGTAATAGTTGCTGAAAATTCAGATTTTTAAATTATAATAATATTTCACAATATTACTGTTTTTGCTTTATTTTGTCAAGATAAATGCAGCCTTGGTGAGAATAAGTGAGTTCTCTCAAAAACTTTACAAAATCTTACCAACCCCAAATTTATGAACAATAGTATAATCTCTTTTAAATTCCACTTAAAACTATCCAAAGACGCATATCTACAATTGACTTTAATTACAAAAGAGCTAAAGCTTGATACAGCATGAATTGCTATGGTATAATTGGTCAGTGACGTTTTAAGGCTTAGCAAAGAGTCAATTGGTCAAGGTGAAAGAAATGGGCTATTTTACTTTAGTCAAAGAGCAAAAATATGTGTGACAGTTTCACTATAAACAAAAAACACCTGTCAGTGCTGAATGTTTGAACACATGCAGGTCATCCATAGTTGCCATCCTAACAAATTTGGTAAAGATAGGTACTTTACCCCTTTGATGGTTGTGAACAGTTGCACCTGGTTGTTGTCACTTTCAGTCTTTCTTCTCTTACCTGTGGACTGGTTCCCCTGAGCTTCTGTATTCTCTCAACCCCTCCTCACCTCCTCCTTGCCCCTCATCTGCAGTACTGTGCAGCGTCCTCCCTGCCTCCCTCCCTCCCTCCATTTCACACTGTTCACTTCAGCCCATTTGGCCCCGCGCTGCCCAGCCCAGAGCAGCGTCGAGGAACCAAGCTGCTGGAGGCTCACCTCACACCTCTTTGCTTGTCCAGGATCTGCACATGGAACTGTAAAAAGACAAACCCTGGGTGTGAGAGGGAGATATTTGCTAAGCTTCTGTATCTCTATATTTTCCATCTGGTTTCCAGTTGAAGCCTTTAGCAATGTGGAGTGGATGACGTCTTTTAGATTTGATTAGTTAGGACATTTATAATAGTTACTAGTCAGTGGTTTACAAGCAGTCAACACAGAAGCTTAGGAAATGTGCAAGACCATGGAAGTGAGAGGTTTGTGTTAGTTTTTACTTCCAAACAGAGTGAAGCGTAAAGGAATCAGAGTAAAGAGATCTGTGATCTCACACTGTTGTTATGACTAAAGGTATGCCTGGACCCAAAAATGACAGACAAGGTTTCTCAGTTATCGAATTTAAAGCTATATTTGATGTTATGTTTTCCCTTATGTATAAATCTGCTAACAGGGCTCCAGATTTCAACTAAAATGGTTGCAAATTTGATTTAAAAAAAATAAAGACCACTAATTTAAAATGTAGTTTCCACTGGAGATAGTCAGGGCAACTTTGTGTCCGTATACAGTTTGCCAGTTGTAATGTTTTTGGCATTTGAGTAAATGTTTCAAGAAACGAATGTGCTTGTGAGTTAGTTGTTTAAATAAGACTTGCTCAGTCAGTGAAATGTTCATGCAATGAGGTCCCTTGGTGAATAACAAATCATTTTTCGATCCGATTGTAAATGAAACAGGATATGTTACTTATATGAATTAAAAAAATATATATTTTACCATTTAAATTTTTTTTTTAGTAAATTATAGATCATACACTCTAAAAAATGCTTGGTTAAATACAACCCAGTGCTGGGTAAATATTGGACAGAACACATGCTGGGTTGTTTTCAACCAACAGCTGGGTTAAATGTTTAACCCAACCTTCAGGGCAGTAACCCAACCGCTAGGTCTAAACAACCCAGTCGCTGGGTTCGTCCATATTTTACCCAGCATTTTTTAGAGTGTAGTCAAAGTCATTTGCCTCTTAAATGTTTCATTTTAAGAGCCAGTGGCTCGCTAGTCATTTTTATTTTATTCTGGAGCCCTGTTATACTATTTTATGGCAGTTTATTTTATAGGATTTAGTAATTATTTCGCTGTCTTCTGTCTTTCTTCTATATCACTTAATACTTTTAGTATTGTACGTAGATTAAACTGTCATTTTTGGGTGAATCGAAATGGTGTTTTCCTAGATTTGTTCTGTTTGTGTACCTATAATTGGATTCATGAGGGTGTGTGAAATCAATTTTATGTAACCTGTAGAAGCATATATAAGTCAAATAAGTACAGAGAGAACGATGAGTTCTTACCCTAGTGAATAATCGATTTCAATGTTCATCAACTGATATGCTGTTTTGTTTGAAATTAAAGTTAAAAATGAATAAATGACTTGATAAGGAGACGCAACAGTGGAGAGATAAAACCAGCTTAGACTGTGGTATGTTTGTGATTTCTGATAGCCGATTCTCTGGCCAGATACAAACACACTAAGTATAGGAATTAATTCTTGTCTGATGTATTGTTTTGATTATCTAAAATTTGCCTTATTCAATTATTGTCCCAGTTTTTCAGTACCCCAAATCATTTATCGAACCCCAGCCAGCTTTGAAACGGCAGAAATCTCTCCACACTGCTGCCTCTCCTGTCCATTTATTTATTGATTTTAACGGTTCTTGAGATTGCACAAAGATGTCATGTAACACGCATGTCCTGTTCAATTGCAATTGCACATTATGCACTTTTGAAAGCCATTTTCCCTCACTTTGATATCTGTGTCGATTCCCACAAAGATATTTTATGTCTATGTGACATTTGAACATGTAGTCTCTATTGAAAGATGGACAGTAATTCTCTTGACCAGTGCTTTTTCCTGGGGGTCTTTCAATCTTCAGCACTCCAAATTTTACTCATTCTATCATCCTGTGTTTTTCTGTATTTCTCATTTTGAGAATATAATACAAATCAGCACTCAAAAACATCCGCTAAAGTCAGCCTGGTCCCCCGCACTTGCTGAGAGAATCCTGCCATCCTCTGTGCCTCTCTGTGTGTTCAAGGGGGGAATATGGCTCCACTTTTCAGTATGTGAGAGATCTGCATGCTCAGCTGCCTGCCTGAGAGCTGCGGCTCGGCTGCCTAACACAGTTAGTGAGCGTCTCCTGGCACGCTCTGCTCATCGCTAATCACTGATGGACAATGTCCTGACTGGGACGGTGGGGGAGGGGAGGGATGTGGAGGCAAATGGGTTGTGGGGAGGATGGGATGATGTAAAAAAGGTTTTAAGTTACTCAAGCTTGCCATGGCAATGTTAAAGTAGTTGGGTGGTGGGTTGTAGTTTTAAGGATGCAACTGTTTGCTTTGGGGATGTAGAAGTTGTGTGAGTCTGTGGCATATTTGTATGGAAGGTGTTGCATTCATTTTCATAAACATACTGCTTAGTCAGAGAGCTACTATTTAGGGCTATAGTCCTGGAAGACCTCAGCACTGTGCATTTGATGAGTAGGACTTTTCTCAATACGGAGTATTCATAAAACACTAGGCCAAAAAAAAAAAACCACTCAAATGACCTGTGGTTTTCACAGAGATTCTGAATTGTGCATCTGATAGACAGTTTACTCCTCTACAACTCACAGGTCACGTAACATTGCCAACATGGTGGATGTAGTATGTCTTGTATGTATTGTATTCATGCTACACGCCTACATATTTATCATCTGATAAAAAAGTACGTTCTTCAGGTTCTTCATCAAATGCAGTGTGTAATTTTGGATGAATCTTTCCACATTGTGCAGTGCTGGGATAATCCAGGGCCGGAATAAAGAACCACCTATTTAGGACTCTTACTTTTTGGGATTCAAAAGATTTATTGGCTTTGAAACTAGTATAGACAAGTAATAGTATATACTTTGTAAAAGTCATAAGCCACCCAAGCAAAACAAAAAAGCTATTTGTTCTGACAGCATGGCCAGTAAAAAAAGATTTCCCAAACCACACATGTACATATATGCTAAATTTCACCAGTACTATACTAATGAATTGATATTTATGCAAAGAAATAACCAATCAATTTACAAATGACTTTTTTCAAGTAACTATTACTTTTTAATTCACAACAAAATATCTGAGTTACTTTTTCAAATAAGTAATGCACATTTGCATATTTTTGGTGTGAAAGGGCCTTTACAGTTGCCAAAAATATAACTTTTGGGTTTCTTGTTATTAAAAAATAAATAAGCAAGCCCAGCCCAGGTGACAAAAAGTAATGCAAAAATAACATAATGCCTTACTTTCCATAGAAAATAACGCAATTGGTAGCTTTTTTATGGAGTAACGCAATATTCTAATGAATTACTTTTAAAAGTAACTTTCCCCAACACTGTAAGTCATATAAGAACTGCTGTTTTAGGTACAAGACAGTTCTTGAACAACCAAAAGAGACTATGTGCAGGGGAGCAAATGAATAATCTTTGGTTGCTAGTTTTGTCAGAAAGTACACTGATGTCATCATCTTGCTTTACATTGGACTGAAGACAAGCATCGTCATACTTTTTGGAAAAAATACCTTTGGAATGAATTGGGAGAAAATCTATCTTTTGGTATAACAAGCCACATCATCATTACAATGAAAACCTGCTTGCAACCAAATGTAAGTCTTTTAGTATTAGCTCAGATCCCTGATCTTAAACTGCCGTCTATACGAAAACAACAAAAAAGTCAAATGTAGAATTATAGCAGGAACCTTGGAAACATTTTCAAAATAGAGCTGAAACAAACTAAAGACGTAGACTTTAGTGTAGACGATAAGCTTTGAAGCAATTTTCTTGGATGGCCATGTGACTGAAACATGAATCAAAGGTAGTTTATAATTTGTTAATATTGGACACTGAGCAATGTTCATAGTGTCATTCTTTCTTTGTTATGCCATGCAAATATGCAGCCACAAATGTGACAGTGTTTGAATGCGTTTCTGTGTTTGAGGATTTGCTGGGCCATTTCAGGTCTCTTACACTGTACTGCCTTGTCTGTCCTACTCTGCTCTAGGTGGTAGTCAACGCCTTGGTGGGTGCCATCCCTTCCATTATGAATGTCTTGCTGGTTTGCCTCATCTTTTGGCTGATTTTCAGTATCATGGGTGTCAACATGTTTGCCGGAAAGTACTACTACTGCTACAATGCGACTGAAAAGGCAATGTTTGAAATTGATGTAGTCAACAACAAATCAGAGTGCCTAGCATTGGTAGAGAACAACTTCACTGAGGTGCGCTGGAGAAATGTCAAAATCAACTTTGACAATGTGGGTGCTGGTTACTTGGCTCTACTGCAAGTGGTAAGACTACCTGCCTGCTTTTAGTTTCTAGTAAGATGGTTCTTTGGATGAAGAATTATGTTAAACACTGATATTAACTTTCCCTTTATGCTGCTTAGGCAACCTTTAAAGGATGGATGGACATCATGTATGCAGCAATTGATTCACGAAAGGTGAGATGTTTGTGCAATCTTAACTGCCACCTGAGTCAAAGTACCTGTTTAAACTATCTTTCTCTCCTCAGGTGGAAGACCAACCAAAGTATGAGGACAACATCTACATGTATATCTACTTTGTTATCTTCATTATATTTGGCTCTTTCTTCACACTCAACCTCTTCATTGGTGTCATCATTGATAACTTCAACCAGCAGAAGAAAAAGATAAGTCTCCACTTTTTTTCTTCACTTCATTTAAACGAGTGATTTTCACAGCAAATTTGGACTTTAGCGGAGCAGATTTTAACCAAATATTGTTTATGACTATACTTTGGAGGTCAGGATATCTTCATGACAGAGGAACAAAAGAAGTACTACAATGCTATGAAGAAGCTTGGCTCAAAGAAACCTCAGAAACCCATACCCAGACCCCAGGTATAACACTGATGAAAAGTGTGATATTTTGCTCACTGAATTGACTTGAATAGAGTCCTAATCTCAAATCTATGCTAATTTCTCCTCCTCTTTAGAACAAGCTCCAGGGCATGGTGTTTGACTTTGTGACACAGCAGGTCTTTGATATCTCCATCATGATCCTCATCTGTTTGAACATGGTCACCATGATGGTTGAGACAGACGATCAGTCACAGGAGACTGAAAACATTCTGTACTGGGTTAACTTCATCTTCATCGTGGCCTTCACCTCTGAGTTTGTCCTGAAGCTCTTTGCACTGCGTCATTATTACTTCACCAATGGCTGGAACATCTTTGACTGTGTTGTGGTCATTCTCTCTATCGTGGGTAAGTGAACATTGTTTCACTAACTCCCATTTTGTTTTTCGTTTAGGTTTTGAAATGCAGTGGCATAGGTTTGGCTCATTTGTCCTCTTCTTCTCCTTGCTTTCTATCCCCCAAACCACAGGTATGTTCCTGGCTGACCTGATCGAGAAGTACTTTGTGTCACCAACGTTGTTCAGGGTTATCCGTCTGGCTCGAATCGGACGTATCTTGCGTCTGATCAAAGGAGCAAAGGGCATTCGGACTTTACTGTTTGCCCTGATGATGTCACTGCCGGCCCTGTTCAATATCGGCCTTCTGCTGTTCTTGGTCATGTTCATCTTTTCTATCTTTGGCATGTCAAACTTTGCCTACGTAAAGCGGGAGTCTGGCATAGATGACTTGTATAATTTTGAAACATTTGGGAATAGCATGATCTGCCTGTTCATGATAACCACCTCAGCAGGGTGGGATGGCCTTCTTGCTCCCATTCTCAACTACCCACCGGATTGTGACCCGACTAAGGAGAATCCAGGTACCACGGTGAAAGGTGACTGTGGAAACCCTTCAGTGGGCATCTTCTTCTTCGTCATGTACATCATTGTCTCGTTCCTTATTGTGGTTAACATGTACATCGCCATCATTCTGGAGAACTTCAGTGTCGCCACGGAGGAAAGCGCTGATCCACTTTGCGAGGATGACTTTGAGTCCTTCTACGAAATCTGGGAAAAGTTTGACCCCACTGCTTCCCAGTTTATCACCTTCGCCAAACTGGGTGACTTCGCTGACACTCTGGAGCACCCACTGCGCGTTCCCAAGCCCAACACTATCGAGCTGATCGCCATGGACCTGCCCATGGTGAGTGGCGACCGTATTCACTGCCTAGATATCCTGTTTGCCTTCACCAAACGCGTGTTGGGTGATAGCGGCGACCTGGACATGATGCGGCAACAGATGGAGGAACGATTCATTGCTGCCAATCCTTCCAAAGTGTCTTTTGAGCCCATCACCACCACTCTGCGCCGAAAGCAGGAGCACATGTCTGCTGCGGTCATCCAGCGTGCTTACCGTGCTTATCTTATTCGGAGAGGCTTCATCTGCAAGCGCTTGCTCAGCAGCAGCAGGCTGGAGAATGGCGGGACCAATCAGGACAAGAAGGAGGGCACGCCTTCTACTGCCTCACTGCCGTCCTACGACAGCGTGACCAAACCCGAGAAGGAGAACCTGGAGGAGAGTGACAGCAAGGGCAAAAAGGGCAAAAACCAAAAAGAGGTCAAGGAATCCAAGTGTTAGGAATGATGGAGACTGAACTGTTGAGTCAAGACTGAAACTGTCTATTCTAACAAATGTATAGAAAATCATTTGCAACAAAAAACACAGAAATCTTTGGGGAACAAGGTTGTTTACAGACAACAAATGCACCGGCAAAGCAGCTTGGTTTTTACAAATTTAATGATGACCAAACCAACCTATGAGCTTACTGTCTTAACATTTGTGCTCAGTGACCAAGACTTTACTGTTCCAACTGCAGCCGAAAGACTCTTGCAAGGAGAAACAAAATAATGACCTATGGCATACATCTT
>JAFVLL020044205.1:0-10355 GCA_021397915.2 Tor tambroides | reverse complement strand
AGATAGATAGATAGATAGATAGATAGATAGATAGATTTCCAATTTAATTTATTATGATTTTACATTTACATTTCTATTTATTGTTGTAAATTTCTGCTTAAATTATAGTTTTAATATGTATAGAAAGTACAAATGAGTTTATTTCAACATTCAATTCAACAAAAACAGGAGCTGTCAAAAAGAGATTTTTTTTAACTTGATTTTTTTTATTATAACACCAGTATTGTCAGAGGAAGTGTCGAGAGGTTAGAGAGGTAAATGTGTGAACAGGAATGTACAGCATATTTATTTGTGACCCAAATGAAAGAGTACAGCGAGAAGTGACTAGCTTTATTCGGTACTTTCATGCACATGATATTTAGACAAGGGACAGGCCAATTCTGGCTTTCTAGAAATTAACAGGGTATTTGACTTTTCAGAATATGTCTTCTTCGGCATATGTCGGCACAAGTGAAACAGAAACATCAAGTTAGCATTATAGTCAAATAGCATTTTTCATAGCAGAAGTAATTACGTGTCCTCTGGTGCTTTCAGGACGTGGGCACATATACCAAGGGGAGAATCACAGTCCGAGTTCCTCATAAGCTAGCCAACTTATTTAAAGTTGTGACAAAAAAAGCAGCTATGCACCTTTGGACTGAAAACGCTTTACAATATCAAACTGCCCCAAATTGAGTTTCAATGCACCTCTCTAAATTTAGCAATTAGCGACACATGTGTGACGCAGAGAAAAGTGTGTTAAGGCATAGAAATATATCACTTCCATCATACTATGCATTTGAGGAAATTTCACGGCGAGTGAATTTTAATAACACCTAATGACTGATATCTTGTGTGAGTCTCTGCACTACTAAGGAAAGTGTTGCGTCTCTGACATCAGGGGGCCTGCCAGAATGATGTCAGCCCTTTTCCCTTTTAAAAAAATCAGTTTAACACGCACAGGTTCAGCAACTCACAAACATACACACAATGCAATAAAACATCCATGTTTTGTCTCTTGAAATACCCAAAACTGCCAGCCGCCTACATCAAGCACGGTTTCTCCCAGCGCATGCAGCATACAGAAGTGCAGTGTTCAGTTCATTTGCAAAGCAAAAGCCTGAACAGAGGAACTGCTGTACTACACATTTACACTGCCTTAACCACAGATATTTATCAGGCGTCTTATCTCCTTTAACCACATCGCGTTTGGTTTCTGTCACACATTTATTTGAGGGGAAATTCAGACCCGATATCTAGAATTCAGACAGACTGAGCAAGAAAGAGACTGTTCTGAATTATGGCCATTTTAACAGAGTTGCATGCAGGCAAAGTGCAAACGGTATAACTTATAACTTTTATTCATGAGACAAAAGTCAAAAGACAAAAAGCGCTCTGAATTCGGTGCTTACACAGACTCTCGCTGAACTTTACATCTTTCTTTGATGTTTGTGACTCTCTCACTTCCCTATTTCTCTCATTAATAGTGTTTATATTTGCACTTGTGGTCAAAAGTCTGGTCATGTCCTGGTTGACTGATTTTTATGAGGACAAGAACAAAATTCTCGCAAGAACAAAACGCAATAACTTTTCTTATCTCAGTTTCTTCTTCCAAACCATTACTGTGTTCTCTCTTAAGCTAAAACAGAAATAATTGAGATACTTTAGGCTCTGAAAAGCATCCCACGAATGTTGTTATTTTTCAATTACTGATTAGGAAAAGCATGAAAAAGATGATCCAAGTAACAAGAAGCAGCCAAAATCTCTCCACTCACACAGATTTAATAAATAGTGTTATCCTCCTTAAAATATGCAATTTAATAAAATAAATATCTCAAAGGCAAGTGAATTGTTGAATATAAGTGTTGTTTTGAAGATATATGCTTTGAAGATAAAAAATAATAGCATGATCATAAAGGGGATTGTATTAAAAATCTGTGACATGCCTCTTTAATTTCTGATACTGCAATAGACACTAATATATGTACCATACTACAGCAGCATAGTAAATATAAGGGGAGAGATGTGTTTCCTCATTTTTAAGGGACTTTATGATTCACTTTGTTTTGTTCACCCATGCATAGTATAGTAGCCTATAGTAGTATAGATAGCAGTTTACAGAATGTTATACTCAAGGGACATATAACAATCATCAGACTATACTGAAATTGCTAGTAAATTTCACAGTTAATTGCAGCGGATACAGCAAGTAATACATTGAATTAAAGGTGAAATTTTGATGTGGAATGAGTGAACTATTATTTACATACTCCAGTGTGGACTATAACTGCGTCTGTAAGACACCTGCTCTCAAATAATATTTGATTTATTTACTATTTAGTCTGTTTATTTATTTTATTATTATTATTGTACAGGTGAAACAATCTTTCATTTATCCAATATACTGTTAAGATCGCACAATTCTAACTCGTGAAACTGGTCTAAAATAGGAGTGATGAAAGAGGGGAAAAGATCCCATCTCTTAGTAATTCAGCGGTCATTATTTTAACACTTTAGCTCGAGGGGAACTCGTTCTAAGAATCATTAGCCCACGGGTTACGTGGGTGTTATCGTGGGAATGTATGGAATAAAAGCGCGCACAGGCACAGACCCCACGAGAGGACGCGACGCACCGCGCGCAGTCACACTTGAGATTTTTCTGCGCTGAATTTGACGCAACAGCAGCGAAGGTAAGACATGCATTACGAGCTAAACATCTGCACAACCAGCTCAGTTCACTTTAATCCCATCTTTTTCATTAAAGATGAGATGTATTTAAAACTATATATATATATATATATATATATATATATATACAGTTTCACAGGATTATATTAATCCGGAGATGTAGAATGTTTGTCATTTTAAAAATATGAATTAATATTAACTTAATTTGGAGCATTTAAATAAACTTCAATAACTAACGAAATTAAAAAGATACAAATGAAAATAAAACATAGGAAATGCCTAACATTCCTTTATACAGTCCTTTAAATTGATATGTTAATATAAATATTGAAAATGTAAATGTTTCATCTTTTCAATTTTGGTCCATGGCCATAGATGCCCTCCTTTTAATACTGGCAGTTAATAATTATTATATATTTCTATGATGACTGGTATTTTTATAATTAATATAGATTAATGTTCAGTATGAAATAATGTTCATGCCACAATAACTATTAATGTTCAATGCTACATTAATTATTGATGAATGTATTAAGCTGCTTATATTCACTTTTTACTTTTGCCCAGAGAAAGTGACTACGTTTACATGCGCACGAATAATGCGATTATTTCCAATAATCAGAGTAAGGACTTAATCGCATTTTGATGTTTACATGTCAAGAGCAAAGCTCTTACTCCCGTTTACATGCAATTTCCATTATTCTTATTACTCGCTAAGAATTGTGGTTAATTTTTTTACTGCCATTATTCACATACCCCACTGGACAGCACAAATGATGGACTCAGAAAGAGCAGGTGTGTTACTGGCCGCTGTTTTAATTTACTTACGTCTAATGCATAATAATTTTGTATGGCTGTATTCCACGCTTTTTCGGCGCCATAGAAATGTGATGGAATTTATTTGCCTATACCTGCCGTCGCGTTCTTCTTGCCGTTTCTGGATGAGGGTAAGGAACAGAGACTGCTGGCAGCTAGTTGTGTTTTCCCCACACATTTCCCCACTTATTTTTTGAATGCGATGCTTTCTTTCCCGCCATCGTTTCTTATGCTGCATTCACGTGCTATCGGAATTATAGTAAATATGAGCTTCCTAGTCGGAAATTGGACATGAACGGCTTTAGAGAGGCCTTATATGGCCAATTTCCGACTAGGAGACTCGTATTTACGATAATTCCGATAGCACGTGAATGCAGCATAATCTCCCCATTATTACAGGTGCGCGTCAAGTTATTCATGTATGTCACAAGCGCATGCGCACTTTGGTCAGAGCGGCAATACTGCGATTAAGGTGTTTACATGCCTATATATTTCGATTAAAATCGGCGTATGTTAATACGATTATGCTTGCTGCGATTATGAGCTTAATCGCATTATTTAAATCGAAGTATTGCGTTTACATGAGGTAAAGATTAATCGCAATATTGTCAAAATCTCATTATAATCGCATTAAGAGGGTCCATGTAAACGCACTCAGTGACTAATAAATCAATAAACATTTTCATATTAAGTATGTCATTTTTTGTGTTTCTTTCTCCAGATGGTTTGGTTGATGAGGTTCATCCTTCTCTTCTGTCTGTCCATAACGAGGATGTCCGCACTTAACTTTTTCCCTGAGAAATGTGAGTGTACAGACCACATCATTATTTAAGCATGAGTACACACACACACACACAGTTTTTATATCATAGGGGGATTCCCCCACTACTGGGTTTCTACCCAGAAAAGTATTTACTGAACATATAATATAATATAATATATTTATTTTATTTAAATAATATTGAAGATGGTCACAATATAGTTGACTGGTTTTACTACCATTTCAGAGACATTTAGTCTCCACAAACACACACACACACACACACACACATTCAGAGAGAGTTCTGGCACTCATTCTGTGTTCTGGATTGTTTCTATTTATGCAGCTGAAATTGCTGAGAGACACGCATCCGTTACCCTGACCTGTAGAACAGATAAAGACATAATCACATGGAGACGTGAGGACGCAAATAGCATAGTGAACATATTGCAATCAGAATTTGAAATCCTCAGTGGGCGGGATTTGACCGTGATTGACCTGCAGGAAGACCTAACCGGGAATTACACCTGCTGGAGTGATAAGGGTCTTGAAGACTACACCTATCTCCTGCTCGACAAGTCTAAAGAAGCTACAGGTGGGAACATCTGCTGAACACCATCTATCTAACTTTCTTATCAAGCAATCACTTTTTATGGTTAACGATATTGCTTGATGTATGATTGTTTAAGGTTTGCCATACACTCTTAAAAATAAAGGCTACAAAAGGGGGGTTTTCACAGCAATGCCGTAGATGAACCATTTTTGGTTCCCCAAAGAATCAGTGAACAGTTTCTAAAAGAACCGTTTTTCTTTAACTCCTAAAAATAAAGCGTTTTTTGCAGTGATGCCATAAAACAAGGATATTTAGTTTCCCAAAGATCCTTTCAGTGAACAGTTCCTGAAAGAAACACAGTGTAAGGAACATTTTAATAATCTAAAGAACTTTTTCACTATAAAGAACCTTTATGGGTGTTGAAGGTGCTTCATGGAACCATCAATACAAATAAAGATCCTTTATTTTTAAGAACATTTCAATAATCTAAGTCTAATCTTTGAATGTTCTTCACTATATCTTTATGAAGATCAAGGATCTTTATTTTTATGGGAACATCATCCTAAAACCCAAAAAGGTGTTAATCTTACAAAGATGTGGCGTCCTGATATTCATTAACCATGGCCTGAGTTAGCCATCCAATGTTCATTAATACATTACACATTAAAACACTGTCCACAATGTTTTAAACCGCAAAACCGCAGTATTTTACTAACAGCTGAACGAGAGGCTGTGTATACAGAGTTAGGAAGGCACAGCCAAATAAAATGTGTACAATTAAGCAGTAAATGAGTTCATAAAATCCTTTATCTAATTTCACATTCGTTACACACTCTAGATCGTTGATTTTCAATAATGGTGTCCTCACAGTTACAAACAACAGAGAAAAAAATATGCTAGGTGCAAATAATAAATACAACTAACCATATAATCACGCTGAGCTTAGCGAACAAGAAGAAAATGTTTTCCACACTCTTAAAAATAAAGGTTCCAAAAGTGTGTTTTCACAGTGATAGCTTAGAAGAACAATTTTTGGTTCCTCAAAGATCCTTCCATTGACCAGTTCTTAAAAGAACCTGGTTTTCCTGGTGTGAAGAACATTTTAATAATTGAACTTTTTTTCCATTATAAAGAACCTTTTGTTAAAGCTTCCTCATGGAACCACCGATGCCAATAAAGAACCTTTATTTTTAAGATCTTTTGTTGTTGACATCAAAGGCTGCATCCAAACAAATTCTACAATCAAATTCTGGTATCAGTGTGTATTCTGAATCATCGCTGCAAAAAACACATTTTAGAACCTTTATTTTATTTTTTTTTTTGTAACTTTTATTTATCAGTTGCAAAAGACAAACATGAAGTGCATACAAAAATACAATGTCTCCCCCCCCCCCTTTTTATGAACTTAACTGAACAAGATCCCCCCTCCCCAAACCCATAATCCACTTATACATTTAAAAATAAAAGTAATAATAAAAATAATAATAATAAAATACAAAAAATATATAAAAACCTTTATATGTACTCATACATACATTTAAATACACCTATACCTACACAGTAATAATTAAAGATACCAATGTAAGTTGCTAGTGTTAATCATTAACTGTACAGAGTAAATATCAAACAATTGCTGCCTACTCCTCAGACATCAAAGCGAGTTATCTGCTGTTATCTGTTATGTTGGAGTGTCTCAGGGTGAACAGATCAAAATCGGGGGGGGGGGGCTATCTGCCGCTGGCGAACCGGGATAGAAGGAATAGTACATATATAACCATATAGTGGGACCCTACAAAGAGACTTCCTGAGCTGGCAGCCTATCTAGATAGTTAAGTAGTGGTCTCCACTGAATATAGAACCTGCCAGTTGACCCCCTAAGCGAGAATTTGATTTTCTCCAGTTTCAAAAGGCCTAAAATGTCATGTAGCCAAACTTTGATTAATGGTGGTTGAGGAGACTTCCACAATAACAAAATTCTCTTGCGAGCAACAAGAGAGGCGAAGGCAATTATGTTATTTTGAGTGGTTGTGGTACGGATGTCGTCTGGGGGCTTGCCAAAAATAGCGATATGTGGGGTTGGAGTTAAATTTATGCCTAGAACCTTTATTTTTAATAGCGTAGATGTGATGTTATCGACAGTTCGAAACTAGTTTCCTTAAAAAGTGACTTCATAAAAAAGCTGCCTGTTGAGTCATTGACTGTCTTGGCCACAAAGCAGGAAGGCAGTTACTTTCGGTTCTGGACACGGTCAAAGTATTCAAGCTGTTCAGCTTTTCAGTGTATTTCTTTCTTCCTTTTCAGCATTTCATATCAACTGCACAGCAGAGACGTTTTCCTGCACTGAAAAAATTAAATGTGCCTGGACCTCAAATGAATTTTCAGATGAATTTGCTTTCAGACTTCGCAATACAAGGTATCAGAAACACCCACACCCACAGATACATTAAGCTTGTTTTCTCATTGACTCAACCACACATGCTTATTGTATCTATTTAGGGATAATGGTGACTGGGTGTCACAGCCCGTGGACGGGGTATTTTTTCTCCCACATTCCACCAATTTATACTCTGAAGAGTCCGAGCGGCTGCTGGTAACAGGGGAGGCGGCTTCCGCGTGCTGCTATATGAAAACTGACTACAGCTTCTACCTACGAGACATCGGTGAGAATGTGGGTTAAAGGGATTTCTGTCATCATTTACTCACCCTCAAGCTGTTCTAAACCTGTATGAGTTTCTTCCATCTGTTGAACACAAAAGAAGATATCCTGAAGAATGTTGGTAACCAAACAGTTGACGGTAGCCATCGACTTCCATAGTATGTGAAAAAAACACACACAATGGAAGTCAATGGCTATACCAGCAACTTTGGCTACCAACACTCTTTAAAATACCTTCTAAAATACCAGGTGTGGAACAACTTGTGGGTGAGTAAATTATGACCGAATTCTCATTTTTGTATGAACTATCCATTTAATGCAGTTTATGCTACTCTACTGATTTTATTAGTAAGTTAGCTAAAAAAAAAGGCTCTTTTTAGACTTGGCTCTATTGCTTGGTCCAAAACAAAGCTCAAATCTACACTTGAATTGTGAAGTCAAATAAAAAAAAAAGAAGAAGTCATTTTAAGTTTGCTGAGGCCCTCTAGTGGGCCCCGGCTCCCTAGTTAAAAACCACATCATCACTGATTGAATGCGTTTTCTCTGTTTTTCCTAGTTAAGCCAGCGAATCCGAACATTTCAATCTGCACTATAAAAAATGAGGGGAGTGACAATCAAATCATAGAGTTAGAGGTGGAGCCTCCTTCGACCTGGCCGCAGCCCCACAGTTTCTTTCCTCTGAAGCATCAGATCGAGTATGAGATACGACACGACGGAGAGGTACGACATGCTCTTCGCACACACAAACGGTTCACCAAAAATGGAATGAAAATTACATCCCAAACCTGTATGAATTTCTTTCTTCCATGGAGAAGTTTATCATAATATTGACTTTGAATGGGGAACATGCTGTCAAGCTCTGAAAAAATACCAAAGAAAAAACCCTAGATGTAAAATTAAAAAAAAAAAAGAGTCCATGTTACATAAGACATTCAAGGCTGTTGGATTTGTGCAAGGAACAGACTGAAATTCAAGTCATTACTCGCTAAAAGTCGTCATTTTTATTTTAGGATGAACTGTCCCTTTAAGAATGCTGCAGTAATTAATTCTCTTGTTTTCGGCTTCTGTATCTTCTCAGCTGAAGACTAAAGAATGGGAGGCGGGGTCAAAGATCAAAGTTCAGGGCTCCATCACGAAACTGAGGGTCCGCTGCAGAGACCTGCTGCTCCTCTCTCAGTGGAGCGAGTGGAGCGAGTGGAAAAACGTAAACTAGCTATTTAAACCTCCCTTCCTCCTGAACCCTTTATTTATATCTCCTGTCCCATTTTCTAAATCCTTATTTATTCTTTGTATATGTGTTGATGTATGAATGATCATCCCGTTGGTTATATATGACTGTCACGTGCTGTGCTGATTGTATGTACCATGCCTGTGTCCTATTAAAAACCTTTGCTCCTCTGTTCTGTCTCTCGATTCCTTCAGATTAAGCAATATCACAGTTGCGATCATGCTGTCGCACGGCTGTGACTCACTGGCCTTTGCTGACAGCAATTATTGTGCAAACACATTAAAAACACTTCAACATACTTCCTCATGTTGGCAGCATAATTAGAGAGGAGCTTTTTTTCATTTACAATTAACATGCAATTACTATTAATATGTATTTCAAATGTACATTACCGTTTAAAAATTTGGGGTCTGTAAGATTTTTTTTAAAAATGTTTTTGAATCATTTATTTATTTGTTTGATCAAAAATCCAAGAGAAAACAGTAATTTTGTGAAATATTGTTACAATTTTAAATCACTGTATTCTATTTTCATACAGAAATGTATGAATGTTATTTATTCCTGTGGTGGAAAAATGTCTTTACCTGTCATTGATCAATTTACTGCATCTTTGCTGAGCAAAAGTATTATTTTGCTGACCCCAAGCTTTTGAATGGTAGTGTATATATGGGACAGAAGGTCAGATATCTGTGTGTGTGGTTATGACAGAATGCACATGATTTCTTGTTCTCCGTATAGGTGACCAATGGGGAAAAAGGAGGCCGAACCAAAGGACAAAGAAAGAAACAAAGAAACAAGAAGAAAAATACATGGAAAAATAAAATCAATAAAAAAACAAAGCAGAAAAATAAAAAAAATAAAAATCTGAATTGGGCATATTTTTGAATTTGTAAAAGCATTTTTATGCTGAATGAAACATTGTAAATAGAGACAGTGAATGTGTGTATGAGCATGTTTATGAAACTTTTAGTCAACAGCAGGAGGCAGCAGAGAGGACGGAGGGGATGCCGCCTCCTTTTGGGAGCTTTATGGAATTATCTTAACTTTTTGTACAAGAAAAATCAACAGAATTCACTAACAGAAATATGACAGTAAATATATAAAGAAATAAAATATTGTATTTTCAAAAATATTTATTGGTGTCTTTTTTATTTCCTTTTAACTGCACTCTTTTACTTGCGTGTCCTCTTGGTTTTCTCTCTGCTCATCTGTTATGTCTGAGTCTTGTTGCAGTTGCATCAGGCTCTGATTTTGATTGGCAGGATGAGCCATGAAAAACATCCAATGGTTATTGTCCCGCTCAGCTTTATGAGAGTCCAAGAAGGTGTGAGCAGAGAGTTCATACTCTTTACCAAAAGGAGTCCTAAACACACAAAACACAAACAAACCATATAAATGAATGAATAAGTATCACTTTTTATTTTTCCTCTTTCCTACTACTTGTTTCACTTCTGTTTCAGTTTTTATAACCATTTCTTACTATGTGTAAGTAAGTTGCTGTTGTTTTTAAAACGTGTGTTTGGCTCAGTGTTGATGTCTGTATTGGTTGTTTATTAAGTTTTAGTTTTATTTAATTTTAATTAATTTTAATTTTAGTTATTTTAGTACTTCATACTACATGTAAATGAAATAATATATATATTGAATTTATTTTTATATGTATGTATGTATATGT
>JAFVLL020044204.1:0-15514 GCA_021397915.2 Tor tambroides | reverse complement strand
CTTCAGATTAGTTGCAGCTAGGATCTGGACAGATTTATGACGTTGTTCTATTTCCTTGGTGGAATTCCAGCTCCTCATGTTTCAATGTTCTAATCGCATCTTAAATTTGTCTGATTCAGTCTCTGATATTCTACACAGTCGATCAAATCCATATCAAAGATGTCCATAAGTTCCTCAATATATAGTCCAGTAGCCAGTTGCAGCTCACCCTCAGCGGCGGGAGTGTGGGCGGGGCTTCCCTCCAAGCCCTCGATCTCCATTAAAACTCCCTCAGGAACAGACAGTGTTGCCGGCTCACACACTTGGTCAGAACACTCCTGAGGCTCAGGCTCTGGGGTGACGATCGGCTCAGTCGTGGGTTTCAGCCCTGGCTCACGTGTCACAGCAGGCTCAGGCTCTCCGTCTGCAGTGGGCTCAGGTGATATTTCCGTGCAGCGGGATGATGACTGGCTGGTCACTGGTTAGGGAGGGAGGCTGGAGATGTCCTCATCAGCAGGGCAGACGGAGAAGTATAGTCCATTATTCTCCAGCACCCACTCCACACATGTGGCGAAATTGTCCCGAGGACCGCTCCTGGGGAGACGTGCCTTAGACCACTCGCTGAGGCTAGAGATGTAGAACACACAAAGCGAGCGGTCTGGATATTGCGTTAGGCACGCCAATTCCAAAAGATCCCTGGTGTGAATCTCTAGGGAGCGGTCCCTCTGCTCCAGGCATAGCTACTGCGGGAATGTCCATGGTGACAGGGAGTGGGGAAAAGGAAACAAAAAAACGCCGCAAAAAACTGTATGGGTCCGTTCTTCTGTTGGTGAGGCACAATTGTACGAAGACGAAGGAGATAAACAAAAAGGTATTTTAATTAGCAAATCTAGGAGACAGGGAAGAAAACCAACATAACAGACGAGAACGGACGAAGACTAAGGGAGAACTGAGGTCTATAAGCATAACCAAACAAAGGGAACTAATGAGATAATATAACACAGGTGAATACAATGAACAGAGATTAACTAATGAAGGAACACAGAAAACTATCCAAATAAGGAAAGACAGGAAACCACAGACATGTAACAGTTATCCAGGTATTTTTGCATGTTGTTGATAGTGTTGCCTACAGGTGAGAAAACCGCACTAAGGAAATAGGAAAATAAGACATTTATACATTTTATTTATATCTAAAAATGACAGAAATACTTTCACCATGATTCATATAATAGCTGAGGGCTTTGATTTTTTATTTACTCATTTATTTATTACCCCAAAGTGTTTTTATTTTTTTTTATTTTTTCCATGTGCAATATTTAAAAGATCTTTTCCCAGCGGGATCTACTAGTGAAGCAAATACCAACACATTTAATCGCAATCTTCTGCCCCTGATACAAATATCATCCTTATTTTTCATGGCTGAAAATCCAATTATCAAACCAGCTGAAGTTATCCTACAAAGTTCATCCTGGCAACACAACAGCTTGTCTGGGTCAGAGCAAGAATGGGATTTTTCAACATGCTGCTCATAATTGAATTTGCTCCTCTGATTGTCGGCTTGGGAGATCTCATCCCACTGACGAGGCCAGAGTTATGTTTGAATTTATGGAAAAACAAGTGTGACTGTTACCGTGCGTGTGAACCGCTTGATGAATTGGTAATGGTGGAGGGACACCGCATCTGAATGTCTTTATCAGATTGTCTTGGGTGTGACTTGAAAATGCATAATTAAAATATATTATACAGCTCAAATGAATGGACGCTATCAGTCTGTCCAAACATTTGATGAAAAATCATGAGGTAGGACAGCAGTTATTTAAGGTCTGTTTCAGATTGGCACATGTGTTCTGTTTTATCCTGCATGTGGAGATGATCCCAAATGTAAGAAGCATGTTAGTGATGGAGGACCTTACAGTAAACAGCAAACAAGATGTTCTTTGTTTTTACTAGAGAAATGGGCATGCGAGAAATGGGCATATAATTATAGTCATGCTGTAAATGTTGATCTGAAATAAGAAAAATATGTTGTTTTTCTTATTTTTTAATTTGTTGTTCAGCCTCTTATCACTCATGAGCAGTTTTTCCATTCCATAATTTTTTCCATAATTTTTCCAATAAATATGTACTTTTTTTCTAAGTAAATTAATGGTGCACTTTTAATTTTTTGCTAATTAAAAAAGTTTTGCACATGAAGAAATGAACAGCAATTTTGGAAAATACGAATAAAATTATGTACACTCACATGAGATGAAGAATCCAGAGATATCGTATATTAATATTAACAACAGAAATACATTTACCTTGTATCATTTTGAGGATAAAAGGGACATCAAGTGCCAAACATCCATGCCAATAGGTGTTGCTATCAAGTCCTAGATCACTGGAATGAAGAAGAGCCTCATTTAAAGAAAATAATTTGAGATTATTTTGACTTTTTTATGCATGGTGACTTTTTTATATGGTGAGCTTCTGATGTAAAAGTTTTGATGCTGATATTTGATGCTAATACATATCTTACAATTACTTTTTCCATTTATGGGAAAACCACATCAGAAAGTCACCATAGGTCATGAGAAAGCAGTACCAGCAAAGATAAAAGCAAATGAGCAGCGACTTTGAAGTGGTAGTTTGGGGGATGAGGCTATTCTGATTATGCTCTTTGGTAAGTCACCGTTCTGTATAAATCATTTTACACCTTTAAAATGAAAATGCAATTTAAAGGCTCTCTGTCAGAGTCAGTAATGGTCAGATGGCTAGATGGAGGAAAAGGTCTGTTTTCGCACTATAGAAATACTGCCCAGATTTACATACTGTACAGTAAACTGACAGGATTGGAAATAGGAGCTTGTTGAGCAGGGAGACTCCAGTATTCAGTAAAAGATTTGTTTCTTGCTTCTTTGACTTTCTTGTCAGTCTTGACAGGGTCAGGCTATCTCGGAAAAGCTGCTTGCATACAATGTGAAGGCTGAGTTTAAAGATAAATAACCTTACCTATACAATTTTGTGCTGTTGTTTTCCCTCACTTTCAACCAAGCAAATTTCACTGTCAGGGATGAATGTTTTTCAGGGTACAAATATAGATAGGCTGCAGATGCGATGTGGCCTCGATATATTTTCTGTAATCTTGCTAAAGTGCAATCGCAAACTTTTTCAAAGTTTGTTTTAAATATTAAAAGGCACTTACAGATGATCTTTAGTCTCAAAAACTGCCCATAATCTTCTACCAAGCAGCTATGATATCAACACAATGTTCTTTCTGTGATCTAACAGCCTATATACAGTACTTCTGATACACACATCTCATATGTGTGTGTTTTTGTGTGCGTAATGCTACTATTGATTCCTTATTTGTACAGTTTTTGTAGTTCTGTATAAATTCGCACAGGCGAGCAACGCTTATTAATGCAGCACATGTACTTCTGAGAGCTCAGATTCAGGCCTGCCACAGATATTTCCACTCATTTCTGGAAGCGGAATACTTTTAAAGTCAAATTATCACACACATCTTCCTGTTTGCCAGTGAAGATGTTTGAACTCTGTGTGCGAGTTTGTGTGTGTGTGAGAGAGAGAGAGAGAGCGTGCACATATATCTCTCTCTCAAGCTACACTCCTTCCTTAATAAAACTCCAGAGCGCTGCTCACAGATAGCTTCATCCCCGACTCGACACCCCTGAAAAGGCTTCAGTAAGCCCTTCCGCACTCAGTCTGAGACTGACTGACTGACTCTGTCTGGAGGCAGGGTGCAGGGTGTAGATAACGCTTCCTCTCTCAGTTTAGGAGCTGCACATACTCTGTAACTCTTGAGATGAGGAAATGAAGCTGTTTTCCAACTGGATTCTCAGTGTGACAGACTCAACCACAATCAGGGGTTGAGCTGAGAAAATCTGCCTAATTAATGCAGCTAATGAATCATATTTATATGATACATTTTATATATACACATCATTCAAAAGTTTGGGACCGGTATGGTTTTTTAAATGTCTTTTTTTTTAAAAGAAGTCTCACCAAGGCTAGATTTATTTGATCATCAATACAGTAAAAACAATAATATTGAGAAATATTATTACCATTAAAATTACTTTTCTGATATTAAGGCTGAATTTTCAGAAGCTTTTCATTACTTCAGTCTTCAGTGTTATGTGATCCTTCAGAAATCATTCTAATATGCTGATTTAGAAATATTTTGTAACATTATGCCTTTACTGTCACTTTTGATAAATTTAATGCATCCTTGCTGAATAAAAGCATTAATTTCTTTAAAAAAAAAAAAAAAAGTTTACTGAACAAAAACTCTTAAATCTTAGTATATATGAGAAATGTATCAAAATTTATACAGTATATACTGAACCATGCACTGTCTGCTAGTAAAGTTACTCAAGTCATCCAGCTAACAGGGAACATTCTTAGAAATTTAGCTAACGTTCTGGCAAGGTAGCTATGCACAAAACATTCTTTCGTTTGAAGTTAGCTGGTGTTTAATAATGTTCTCAAAACATTAGCACAAAGTATTATTTATACATTGTTCATGGAACATTCTTTTCTGAAAACTTTTAGCTAGACGTTCGACATACATGATTCAAAATATTCAAGGATCATTCAAAAGTAACATTCTCATAACGTTTGCAAAATGATAAAATGGAATGTTCCTTTACCATTTGTATAATCAAGAAACAAAATGGTTTTAAAATATTTTAAAAACTGGGTGTTTTGAATGCTCAGAAAACATTGAAAAAATAACATTTTCATAACTTAATGGGAACGTTAGCAAAACATTCTTAGAGCATATTTTTGTTAGATGGGCGACTGCTTAAAAGAAATGAAACAGCAGAACATTCAGCTTCTAAATCCAACATAAAGTGTAGTGTGTTTCATTTCACAAAAGCACACATTCAGCATACAAGTCATTGTCAACAACTCCAAACTCTCTTTATGATGAACAGAGTGGATGAGCAATTACACAAATGAATCACAGGATATTACGCTCCACTGTGCCACTTTGGCACAAATTAAAACCCTCTCTGCCCTCTTTCGCCTCCAGAACTGATGTAAATAAGCCAAGCATAATGGATCCAACAAGTAAATGTGTCAAACTTATTTCTAGAATCAGTATCTGGGCTCTTAATACACATACAGAGAGAGGTTGTTCACAGTAGACTACAGCAGCTACAAAATATGAGGTTTATCAATATGAACTGTGTTTTCTGTCATCTCATGACAGAATAGCGTCTCATTCTTATGATTGAATATGATGCTTGCTAAATATATTTTGTCAATTATGGTGACAAATTTCTCAGCGGGTATGTTACAAAGTCATCTCATCATTATTCTTGGATGATCTTATTGAAGTGTCATCAGGTTGATGACTTCAATAATTTCTGTGTTTTCTGAGTAATTCATGTGAAAATATTCAGGAAAATGTCCACCCACGAGTCTGCCCTCTGCCCGGAAATTATAGACCTTAGACACATGAGCTTGAGCCATGAAAATGTGTGGAAAGACTGTGGGAGTTTGGGGGAAATGCTTTTTGCTGAATGTGAAAGTGCATGCCCAGAGCAAAATTGCTCAGAGGATGTTCTTTCATATCTCAGGAGACTTAAATGACCTCTCAATTTTCATATCAATCAAAAAATAAAGGGTGTTGGGAGCGACCTCCACTGGTGCTTTTGATGAGAGTTCATATTGAATCTCTGACTGATGATATCTAAAACTCTAGAGGAGACTCGTGCAAAGTCACTGGGGTATTTTTCTCAAGAGAAAAATCTGAGAAGCAGGAGAATTAAGAATTAAGCTCATGCGTTTTATCTTATGGCTGTCTAAAAGAGATCGAGACATTAAAGAGATCTCCTTCATGAGTTTTTACGATGTATTCTGCATGCAACTGTTGAATGATCTTTTACATTGACAGCGATTTGCAGTGGCAAAACATCCAGAAACTAATTTTCAATGAAAACAGAAAAGTTAAGCACAATCTTACTTTGTGCAAACTGTAACGAAATGCTACAACCAGCAACGGTTGTGAAGATAATGGCGCTCTCATGATTATGTCGGATACACTCAAATTAAGGCAAAATTAATAAAATTACTTTGAACAAGTTTTTATATGAATTTTTCACCCAAATACACGAATATAATTTTTAAAATGTTAAAATGTCAAAAACTGAAGGCAAGGGTACCTGATTCATGCATTATGTTTAAATTCTCTCTCCAGAATGTTGATTTTTAGTAACAAAAGCTTGATTTGTTTTCAAAGAAGAATGAGATGTTTTTTTTAAAAAAAACATTATAATCAGTATAATCTTATAACAAAAAGCAGCAAACAGTTAAAAGATTGAGTATGTGCTGTTTACAACATTTCTGTATCACATGCTCCTTTACAATGTGGATATTTTATAAGATGCACAGAAAATTTCAACACAGTTGAATCAGAAATAGTATTTCAATTCAAAGTAAACATTTTTGGACATTTTTTAATTAATGATGGATTTTGGAAAGCTAAAGCATTTTAAATCATGAGGTGGCCTTCTGAAGCTCTGGATTTCACCTTCTTTGTCTTTCTGAAGCCACACTGACACAACAGCAGAATACAGTTGTATTTTACGCTTCCATTCACATGCATTTGATTACCAGAATGACAACCAATGCATTCTATAACCAAACTCAAATCTGTACATTTTCAGGGCTCACAACTACATTTTCGAAAAACCTCTGCTGTGCGAATGGAACTATAGCCTACTGGACAACTGTCTGGCACATCAAGGCCATAAATCATGTCTTGTATACATGGGGAAACCAAACCAATGGACTTTTTATTTAAAGGAATCAAAAATTTTAAGTATTGAAAGGGATTTAAGGCAATACAGAAAAAGAAATAAGAACACTAAAATATTAAAAGAGTAGAATTTATTGTAATCCATTTTAACTATTTTTTAATTTTTTTTATAATTTTTTTAATGTGTGCACACATTTACTTGTAGCCTAATCTTTTGCCTAATATGCAGGAAACCTTTTTTATAAACAGGAAACCTTTTGTTATAAACGCTCGTTGAAGCAGACCATTCTAAAAATGTAACTTTGTCATCCTAACAAGTGTGTGTGGCGTCTGTTCCGCGGTCTGCGTGTGACTCAAATACACAACTCAGGTATAGAAGTCAGCATCGCTTAATTAGCCTAAAATCTGATATATGAACTCGACTGGGCCTTATCGTGTGAACTGCGACAAGTATACGTTTCTGCAGCAACGTAATGGGAGTTACCAGATGGGGGCGTTTTTAGACCATGTTACCTGACGTCATAGTGATGGCAGGTTTAGGGGTGGGGGGTTGAGATTGAGGTCTCTGCAGAGTAAAAGTGGGCGTTTCTCAATTTCCGGGCGTTTTCAAACTGACGGGTGTTTCTAAATCATGCAATCAAAATGATCCTCCTGACCTAACCCCACCCCTAAACCTACCATTACTATGACGTCAGCCAATCAGGTAACAAGGTCGAAAAACGCCCCAATCTGGTAACTCCCATTACTTTGCTGCAGAGACCTATACTTGGGGGGGTTAGGTCAGGGGGATCATTTTGATTGCATGATTTAGAAACACCCAGCAGTTTGAAAACGCCCACTTTTGCTCTGCGGGGAGCCCTCAATCTCAACTGTGATAAGACTTTCCAGTATCAAGGACCTCGAAATTTACTTAACGTTATAGGTGCGTTCACGCCATATCGTAATTACCGTAATTACGAGATACCAAATTGTAAAAACCGTTCACGTCCTCGTAGAACTCGTGATTTCAACGTGTGAACTGGGAGCTTTCTGAGAGCTACGGCTTGTACCACGTGACCGCTGCACCTCACGCGGAACCAGAGAAAAATGGAGCTGCTTTCAAAGAAAGCTGTTACTTTTCTAAAAAAGGGTAAAATAGATACATATATAGATACTACAATGTACCATAATATAAAAACATTATGTAAGTGTTCATTCTGTTATTATTTTGTTGTTGTTTGTTTAGGTTAGCAATAGGCTAACACATTTATCACTGTCATTAATAATAACAAACAAACAAACGGTTAGTAATTATTTTTACCTGACACAATTTCTGTGTTCTTCAATACTTAGTAGTAGCATACAAATGTAATGTAATGTGTTTTACACATGCCAGTAACATTTTTTTTCACGCGGTCCTGGGTTCATTTTGTTTACTGTCGCTATAGAAACGGATAATCCCCAGTCAGAGGACTTGAACAGCACTAGGTGCGTTCGACTTCATGCAGCACTTAGCAGACCGATCGGCGGCTGACTTGAAGCAGTGCATGCCGGTTAGAAATTTAGTCCGACTTGAACCGGCGCCGACGCCACGTCACTGTCACGTGTGGCATCAAAGTACAGCGATAGTTGTTGAGGAGCAAATGGGCTGACTCAGCCGGCGCAATTTCTCCAGAGCGACTGCGGGAGCGCTGATGACGACACAGTTATTTCAATGACACAAACTCACCACATGACAACAATGACCTGTGTTTCTAACATCTTCAATTCCAATACTGCTCACAAATCTGTTTTAGAACAGTAAAAGCTTGTTGTATAGTCGTAATGATATATTGAGTCACATTTAATAAAAAACACTGATAAAAGCAAATATACCCCCACTTTATTGGTATTTAAATAGTATATGTTTTGTTTAACTTTATTCTTGAACAGATGGCCTTGTATTAAGCAGTATATAAAAAGTGTTTCTGTTGCTCATGAAAACGTTTCTGAAACGTCTGTGTATTTGACAAATACTGCATTTTATTCACTATTCAGGGATAGAGTATGAAAACACCGCGTGAGCGTCACTAACGGGAGCAGAAAGTGTCCGGCTTGAAGTGTCCGTTTTCAACTCCTCCCCTGACTGCAAGCGGCTACTCTCGTTGATCGCCGTCTGTAGCCGTGCTTCAAGCTGAACGCACCTACTGAGTTGAACGTCACGTGTTGATATCTCGGAACTACAGCAATTACGACATGGCGTGCCGTGAACGCAGCATAATCTTTGTAGCTACATGTGACAATTCGCGCGCAAGAACAAACAAGGGCGGCTTGAGTCATTTGCTGCATCTCGAATAACCGCTGTTTGCGAGCGTTATTCGAGACCTGCGTGGACCATAGATATGTATACATACGTATGTATTCATTCGGTAAATTTGACGGGCCTTTACGCATTTTTAAAAGCTGAACTACTTTTAACTTGAGAGCCGTGCCCAACGCGCCTGTCTATCATAGGCTATACAAAACAATGGAAAAGTAGGATTGGAAAAACACGCTCATATGGTAGGCTATGTTTATAGCCTGAACATAGCTAGAGTCAAAGATATCTGTTTAAAAAAAATGGTATTTTTAATTTAAACATTCAAAATCTGTTAATTGTTAGCTGTGGCAGTGGCAGCGGGTGAGTGCAGTGCAGTGGGTGAGCAGCAGAGGGGGCGGAAAAAGAGAGTTAATGCCGTCATATGTTGAATCATCTGATAAAAAGCCCCAGGGAAAGTGATGGACAGCTCATGATGTATGAGCCTTAAATTATGCAAAATACACGTGTGATGACTGCAGACGATTTAGATCAGCTCGAGGGGGGAAATAGGCAGAAAGTTGAATTTGATTTTATACGAGAAATAAATGTATTTTATAAATGTACTACAAAACAGTGGCATTTACTGTCAGATTACTTATAGATTGTAATGTATAGCTGTCACATTGCACCACTCTTGCGCTTTGTGCTCCCGGTCGCTAACATGCAGCTTCAATCATTTATAAACATGCCATAAAATAGTTCAAGTTAAGTGCTATTACTCTATATCTTGGTAAAAAGGACTGACAGTAACAAGAGCTGATCAAATTTCTTAGTACAGATGGAGTTTTGAGGCAGTGAGTGGATGTTTAAGGCCTGTTTCACATTGACAGCACAATGTGAGTCTGCTGTTGCAGTTTTAAGCTGCTTTTTCCACATATGTGCTGCTTATTTATGCATTGTGAATCAGAGGAAAAGTTAGTCATGTGATTCTCATCAGGTTTTGTTCTACAGGTATGCACCTGTTCATTTAAAGCTAGTCATTACTTGAGAATATATGTTTTAAAGGAAAGAATATGAAGATATAAGTATATATGTGAGGGTTTGTGTGTTTTCTCTATTAGTTCACCTAAAAATGAAAATACTGTCATCATTTACTCACTCTCATGTGATTCCAAACCTGTATGACTTTCTCCTGCAGAATACAATATATATATATATATATATATATATATTGTCCATAGAGTGGAAGTTAATGCGGTTTTAAATGTTGTTTTGAACTCCATTTCACAATATACACAAAAACATCCATCAAAATATCTCTTTGTCTGTCCTGAAAAATAAAAATATATAAGTTTTGAGGGTGTTTAAATGATTAATTTTACATTTCTTAAATTTCCTTGAACCTTTCCGATCCTTTCCAAACGTGAAATCCCTGCACACTCTCTTTTCTGAACCTTTCCAAACCTTTTAAACAAAAAGGAACTTTGGAACTCCATTTGGATCTGAAACTTTCCAAACCGTTCAGAGCTGCACGCTTTCCTTTTCTCTTCTCTTCTCTTCTCTTCTCTTCTCTTCTCTTCTATCTAGGGCAGGTCGTTGTTTAAACGTTTGATCAGCTGACTGCATGTCTCCTCCCACGAGTTCAAATCTCTTTAAAGCATGCAGTTCATCTCTCTCCTCCAACAATCTGCTCTTCACTCTTCTTTCTTTACATTTTTCTTTCTCCTTCCCTCACTCTCTCTCGTTCTCCATCCTCGCTGTATCCAGCACATTACAGTATCCACAGAGCACTCGATTTTGGGGAGAGGACTTTGAAAATGAGAATGTGCACTCTGGGGAGTCATGGGGTGGCAGGAAAAGATGCAGGACAGTTTCATTGTGCTACGTTTTTCTCAGGGGACTTTAATTGTTTCTGATTTATTTTAATGGAGAGGCGAGTACAGAGAGAGAGACAGAGAGAGGGAAAAAAACACAAGAAAGACTGTTGCTCTGTTTTTCTCTGGTTCTTTTGTCACAGGCACTGTCAGCCATCACAGGAATGAAAGATTTTGTGACAGAACAGCACTAATGACAGAGCTCTCTTTGAGGTGTTTCCCTCTCTATCTTCCACTATTCACGTCTGTCAGGTTTCTTTCTCTCTTTTAGCGTGGCCAGCTATCTAAGAGCTTGTCAAAACAAATAATATTCATGACGGTACATGATATGTGTTTTTACTCTTACTGATATCCTAATTAACTGCCATTTTAATAAACCACAAATGTGTTCTATTGCTTTTAATCCCAAGATTGACAGGAGCTGTGTATTCCAATCTCACAGATTTTTTAGCGTGCTATTTTGGTCTTCATGACAGTACTTCAATCAAACATGTCACCGTCAAAAAGATACAAGAGTTCTGAGCAAGAAGGAAGGCTTGAACTTTGAGTAATGAGACAGCCGTGGACAGATCCTTCACAACCATCAGGAAGCACTCAGGAACTGATTTGTTACCTATTGATCTGATGTTAGATGCTAAAATGTCACAGGTTGCTGTGTGCGGAGGGTGTGCGTCAGGGTACAGTTGAAGAGGCGTTGTGATCTCCAGAGCAATTTCCGAATTTCATCAGAGCTCTGCCCTTTCATTGAGTTTGTTCACACTACCATCTGCTGGCCTCAAGTGGTACAGCAACAACAACCAATTGTGCTGTATTGTGCTGTCCATGCTGGCTGTCAGATTTTTAAATAATACTAATCTATAATCTCAGATAAAACACTTTTTTTATTGTGACTATACAGACAGATGGACAGACAAATTGGTAGCTAGACTGAGAGACATGATAGATAGATAGATAGATAGATAGATAGATAGACAGACAGACAGACAGACGAACAGACAGACAGATAGATAGATAGATAGATAGATAGATAGATAGATAGATAGATAGATAGCCTTTTCAGTATTTTTAGTAAGTGTGAATCTAATCTATTCCTGACAGCTGGATTCTATAGCTTCTCCATCAGTCCATTCTGAGTGTTCATGAGATGGGTCACATGACTCAGTTCTGCCCCCTGGATTGCTCTGCTCAAAGTGGACAACACAGATCCTGTAGACCTCCAGCAAAACAATGAGAATGTTCTTGCATGTGAAGAAGATCATCAGCTGGTTCAGAACATTCTCACGTATCATGAGGTACAGACGGTAAATCAGGAACGGTCCATCCTGCAGACCCACCGTTAGCAGAAGGCTCCAGACTTCACTAGAGCAGCAGGAAACCGTCCAGCCAGCTCGCCCAGGCTGGGCGGTCTCTGACTGACCTTCCTCCTGGACCTTGGGACGGCTGGTCTGGGTAAGAACGAGAGGAAACTGCATCAGGGCCCAGGAGAACAAACTTAGCCCAACTATGATCACCGGCTGCTTGGTCTTCACTTGTGGCTCCTTAAACGTGTCAAAGATGTCCAGGATATCAGCTCCAAGCCCCACGTAAACCATGAGGAGCTGAGATAGCTGGTCACGTGACATGTCGCCCTTCGGCATCAGCCAGCGGCCCAGAACCAAAACGATCAACATGGTCTGCTCCAGAGCCTCCACCCAGTTCTCAGGATCAAGTTCTGCCAACCCCTGTCTCACACACACACACACACACACACAAATAGGCTAATCACCATGGTAACAGACCAGACAGTGAGAGCACATAGCAAGACTGAGATAATTTGAATGGATGAATCAAAATTGTTGTTAAGATGTTATTGTAACACCAGATTAAAAAGGTTCAAACAGTTTATAAGGAAAATGATTGCTTTGACTCACTGTAGTGCCTGAACAAAAGATCCATTGGAGGATTAACAATGAAAGAGGACAACTGAGATGATATGGTTTAAAAAAAGCTTTTCAGTAAAGTCACTGATTAGCTTTTGCAACATATTCTTACAAAATACTAAGCTTTCCACCAACACAAAGTCACGACAAAAAAGAGTTATCACAGTCATCAATATTAAAAAATATTCTGATTATTCAGATACAAAGCTGTCAGAAGGATATGGAGGTAAAGTCTAAAAGCTTGCGCCAGTGCAAACCGTCTTTTGGCGTTAAAATAGTACTGTCAGGATTTACTAAAGATGCGGAGTGAAGAATTAGCACTGAAAAGGTGTGGACAGTTATTTTTGCACCTGACCTTATTGAATATGCATTTGTAGGAGTTTCCCTTTCAGATGCAAAATTTATGGGAGGAGAGTATTAAAATGAATCACGCAATGCGACTTTCTAATGTTTGCGCTCATCAAAATTACTGGTATTTGTGCCATTATTTAACGCCCAAAAAAGCATGTCTTAAAGCAGGCAGTATTTTGCGCTGCTCTTGGTAGATTATGCTGGTCATTATGGAAATGATCTGGCTGCATCTGTGTTCTTTAATATTAAATTTAAACCCCAAAACTTAAAAATAATTTATTTATTTATTGGGTTGTTTTGAATAGTAAGCATTGCAGCATAGATGGTTAATGATGGATACATTTTTCAATAAATTTATTATTATTATTCAACTTTATTTCCAGACTCAAGGTCCATTAGCAAAAAACAGAAAATACAAACCAAAACAGTACACATTAAAAAAGACAGTTATTGTTAAGATTTACCAGTTTAAGTAGAATTTGTTGTATTAGACAACTTCATCAGTTTGCTAGTATACAGTTAGATAACATTACAGCCTGTCATTGTATATTTTAAGATAAAAATGAAGATGAACTTAAAAGAACTTCATTCTTAATGAAATTTTTAATGCGAAGAAATTTCTTAATTTTTTTCTTAAAAAGATTATAATCTGGTTTGATTCTTAGAGGAAGTTGTTGGTCATGTTTCAATATTTTTACAGTCGAATTTTGCAATATAGGCAATCTACAGGCCCTGGTAACTGCTGTAGACATTAGGCAGTGTTACATGTTCAGATCTGTGGTGCTGTGATTATAAGTGTGTGGGTTTGTACTTTTTGTACAAGGCCTGCGGGTCAAAGGTGAACCCGAGCTTTCTACCACTCCTAATCTATTAATCTTCCGCATTAGATTTTTTCCCAGAATTGCAGACATTTTACAGAAAACAGTCTACTTTCTATGCATTCATCAATTTCCTTCAGAGCATTTTATGTTTACTGCTTTCCCAGAAATATGAGAACTAAAATACCCAACACAGCAAAGAGAGACAGAGATCCTGAGTGATTTTGTTCAAAGCTGAACTTCTTTTTTCTGGTCAAGTCAGAGTTTTATTGTTAACGATTGTTTTCCACCCACCATTGTTAGCGGGATCTGGGAGAAGAATTGCGGATCAGAGCTTGTGCTCGAGTTGATGGGCAGATTGGACTGTAGGAGGTTCAGTTCCAGGAACCAGACCGAGGGAATCACAGTGCTCAGATATAGAAACACCATAGGTGAGAACCTGCAGAAGAGTGGAACATCACATTAACGGATGGATGGGTGAACATGCCTATGCTTTACTTTCTACTTAGCAAAGACACTAAACAGTTGCATGTGTGTCAGATTCTTCTGATTGGGTGGTAAAGCTGGGTCACACCACAGAGTCCGGTGCTGCAGGCACATCAGCCCACTGCAGACTGCAAATTACTGCCATTAGCTATGCAAATCCCCACTGACACAGGCAAGCCTCTCTAAAGAGCACAGAGACTTCAAAGTCTAGTGTGCAGGAGAGAGACAGTATGCATAGAAAAGTACTATGGCAGAAAAAGAGAGACAGAAAAGTTCAGATGGAGATCACAGGTAGAGCGAAGGAGTTGATGAGAAAAATGAAGGAAGGAGGATGTTCTCAGCAGGTCCTTCGTCCATGTCAGTGGGAGGGCAGAGTCTCATTAATAAATTTCCTAGCACAGCGATCTCAGAGTACATACCCTTTTATAAAGTCTGACTGAATGTGATGATGTGCTGCTCTGTGTGAATGCAAAGGTTGTTTTTTCTGTGTTGAGAGAAGGGGTTATTATTATCACCCGTCCCCGCAAGACAGACTGAAGTGTCGAGCTTGAAGAAAAGAGTGTAATTTCCCACATTCTTGTTAGCGTTAATCATTATTATGGCACCCTGCTTCTAAGCCCTGCGTCTTTTTGTACCAGAACGTTCAGAGTAACTCAGTAAAGTTATTTTAAAAAGGTAAAACGGATTCTCTTTTTTCTGAGACTGTCGAGACAATTGGTAACGCTATTTTTGTCCTACACAGTCAGTGAAGAGAGTCCTTATTAGGATAGTTCACCAAAAAAGGAAAATTCTGTCGTTGTTTACTCACCCACGTCATTCCAAACTTTTTTTTTTTCTTTCACAATAGATTATATTTCTATGATAAACTGTTCATTGTTGGATAAATTATCTTTTTTTTTTTTAAATCTATAAGGCAGACATAATGTTGCTGGTCAGGTCAGAGACCTCAAAAATGTGTGTGTCATAAATCGATTGCCTTGCGGTTAATCTTCCTGTTTAAACTACATGTTACACTACAGTTCGAATGTGTGGGGTCAGTAAACATTTTGCTTGTTATT
>JAFVLL020044203.1:12500-26197 GCA_021397915.2 Tor tambroides | reverse complement strand
GGCTGACGAGGTGCAGGTGCCGATGATTAATATGCTGGAGATGTGGAGCGAGGTAATTGGCTGGGTGAGGAGCCTGGTCCTCCTGTGACAGTTCCATTAATGTTAATTAATTTATTAACTAACATGAACAAACAATGAACATTTATTACAGTATTTATTAATCTTTGTTAATGATAGTTACTGCAAATACAGTCATTCATTGTTAGTTCATGTTAATTCACAATGCATTAATGTTAACAAGCACAACTTAAGATTTTAATAACGTATTATGTATTCTTAGTTCTAAGTGGTTAACTAATGTTAACTAACCTTATTGTATATGTAACCAAAAAATGTTATTTTAAATCCTACCCAATGTTGTCTAATGAAACAATGTTCATAAAGGCTATGAAAACATATTAAAAGTAACCATGGCTATGCTATATAATAGCCTATGTGCAAAAAGGGGGCTAAACTCACATTATATTCTAACATTGTAAAATCACCATCTAACAACAAAAATAATGCTTTTTAAATCAGAAGTTAAAGTCACTTAACTAAAGAATAAAATAAAAAACTAACTGTATTAGGCTATGTTAGGCAATGTCCTGGCTTTCAATGTTTTAGAAACATTTCAAAAGAATGTTGTTTTCATGTTTTTATAACCTTAATTTGTTACCTGGATAGACAGACAGATAGATAGATAGATAGATAGATAGACACCTTGTTGTAGGTACAGTGTTGTATTGAAGGATGCGAGATGGGTACATTTTTACAGGCCCACATCGAATCTTTCATATGCTTGTAATGCTGCAGAATGAAGTTATGGAACGTTTGCCATCCTACAAAACCATCACAAGAGATGTCCATCTGTACAAAAGAAGACACACCTGTCATAAAACAGGACCCTAACAATAGTAACTCTACTAGTGAAAAGACCAGCATAGAAAGTTGTTTAAGTTTGTCTTTTCAGCGGCTCCTGACAAGTTAAAGAAATAGATAACCACAAATGGAAGAGCACTGGCCTCGTTGAATAACTCCTCCACATCACTTCTGTGGTAATCTTGGCCTGTCGCTTCTTTCAGAGAGGAGAAGAAATCCTCAAAACTCATGGAGTTAGCTGAGACTCGGACTCTTCTGTTGGGTTTGGATCTGACTGAACGCTGCCTGAAGAACGACTCCATCAGTGACCTCAGATGACTCGACTGCAGCGACTCCAACAGACGGACGCGCCGCCCAGCAAAACTGCAGATTTAATGGAGAGAGGGGGAAAATGTGGTGTGAAATAAACACATATGCATATGTGACCCTGGAGCACAAAACCAGTCTTAAGTCGCTGGGGTATATTTGTAGCAATAGCCAAAATCATCAGGATATTAAGATCATGTTCCATGAAGATATTTTGTAAGTTTCCAACCAAAACTTAATTTTTGATTAGTAATATGCATTGCTCAGAACTTCATTTGAACAACTTTAAAGGTGATTTTCTCAATATTTAGATTTTTTTGCACCCTCAGATTCCAGATTTTCAAATAGTCGTATCTCATCCAAATATTGTCCTATCCTAACAAACCATACATCAATGGAAAGATTATTTATTCAGCTTTCAGATGATCTATAAATCTCAGTTTAAAAAAAATGGACCCCTATGACTGGTTTTGTGGTCCAGGGACACATATATGAGTTATACAGCAGCTGTGACTCAACATGTTATCAAAATGATGATTTCCATGAAATGCATGGAGAAAAAGAGAGACAGAGAGAGAGTACAGCCGAGCAGAGGCAGGTTTGGTAAGGAGACATAGACCTCCTGTGGAGCAAACCACAATTGCAGTTACTTTCTCAATGTGTCTACATAGCCACTGTTGGGTCATGACTCAAAAAAGGATGCATCTGTTCTGATATTGAGTTGTGGATTTAAAAAATAAATAAATAAATATATATATATATATATATATATATATATATATGCAGTTTTATGAAGTATTGAAAATGCAATTAATCAAATAAAACTTCTAAACGTCTATGCTTTGAAACCTCTAAAATGTAAAAAATTCAGCCCGTTTATTTTCACGCAGATATCGTGAGTTGTGAAGAGGAGGGAAACAATAAACACAATTTTAAAGTACTGAAATGGAACTAATTAAATAATCACGCTCAATTAGAATAGCAAAAGAAATTTAAATGTCAAAACTTCTGTTTTTAAAGTTCTAAAATAAAAAAGCTTCCTATTTATTTTCATGCTGATGTTAAAAGCCATGTGTCCAATTAAACGGCATTTTCTACTGTTTTATTTTTATTTTTTAGTAAGTACTGATACAATATTCAACCTAGTGTTTGTTAGGTTGATAAACCACACTTTTGCAGATGTGTACATTAACAAAATTGTAAATTTTCATATTCTATGTCATGACAATTAAAATATATAAATAAATATAATTACAACTATAAATAAATCATTATGTATTAGAGACTAATAATTACATACACAAAGCTATTAAAAATGAAAGAAAATTAATAATATAATGTATAATAATTTTTAAACGTAAAGGTAAAAAAAAGATTAAGAAAAATGAAACAACCAATTAAAATGTAGATTTTTTAATGCATATTTTTTCTTGTATGCTGTACCACACACTCAGTTTAGTTTAGACCATATATAACTCGTCTCTGATATGTAACATGATTTGAAAAATTTATTTTTATATTCTAAATACAAAAAAAGCCCATCAACATATAAATGTTTGTTTGCATTATTCTTTTCCTATAATTATGTCCAAGCAAGGCAATGCTCCTTAAACACCACAGTGAGGCAACAGAGAGTTATCCACTCCACTGTGCAGCGAAATCAATGAAATTCTTCAGTCAATAACCTTCTGTAATTTATCAGGAAAGCGCGCTCTTGTTGCCTCGAGTAACCCGACAACAAACCTAAATGAGCTGGAAAAGTTACTGATTTAAACATCAGCCCTAATCACAGCAGTCACGGCTTTAAAAATCACACGTGATAGCCTTTAATAATGTGTCTGTTCCTTAACAAAGCACATATACTGGACTCAACCCATTTAATACACGAATGCTCACCAGGTGTTTACTCTGCTCATTTTTAGGTAAAAATTTGTACAGGTGGCTAGGTAGACAATATGTTCTTTACATTCAGATATGAATTTATAGGGATGCATAGATGTGAACATTTTGTCCAATACTGATAAGAGATAATTCTTTATATTTGGAGGCCTATAACTGGCATTGCTCAATATTAAATGCCACTTCCCAAGTACTTTAAATGAAGCATGCAATGGACAAAAACGGCAGAAAACAAATAAACTGCAAGGAAACATAATTCATCATTCTAAACATATGCAGATAAAAGAATAAATAAATGCAAGCAGAAATGCTGTGATGTGATAAACTTATAATGTAGTGCACTTACTGTTGAGTGGTGCTGGGTATTTCTTCCTTATAGACCTTCCATGGATCCTCATGTCGTCTCAAAGTGTCCATATCTAATAACAGCAATAGATATACTGTTCAGAGGAGGGGGAAAAAAACAGATCTTCTGAAAAGAAAACAAAGAGAAACACAAAATAGAAAAATATGAGTCTTTTCCTATATTTTGTGTTCAGTGTGTTGATCTTGTCTTTGTTGTCTCCAGTCTCTCAGATCCCCAGCAATGAGGCAGATATGCTCAGGTTTCTAGATTAATCATCCATTAGTTACTAAGACAATGTCCTACAACAACAACATAATTAAGGAGGACAAAAAGAAGCCCATTTACTGAACACATTTGTGACCCTGGACTTAAGTAGCACGGGTAGCAATAGCCAAAAATACATTGTAAGGGTCAAAATTATCAATTTTTCTTTTATGCCAAAAATCATTAGGACATTAAGATCATGTTCCATGAAGATATTTAGTAAATTTCCTACCGTAAATATATCAAAACTTAATTTTTGTTTAGTAATATGCATTGCTAAGAACTTCATTTTAGGTGATTTTCTCAATATTTAGATTTTTTTGCACCCTCAGATTCCAAATAGTTGATCATACATCAATGGAAAGCTTATTTATTCAGTTTTCAGATGATGTATAAATCTCAGTTTCCCTTATGACTGGTTTTGTGGTCCAGTCACGTTTATTAAACAAACACCATTTATTTTTATCATGTCCTTGTAAATGTAATCCATTTTTCCTCTCAGTTTGTTACTGGAATTGTTTCTTTACTATTTAATGTTAGACAATGTTGGTTAAAACGCAGTTTTCATGTACAGTATGTAGCACAATTTGCAATTTATGACCGTATTATAGCAGAAATAATAATTTAATAAAGCCAGCGTGTAACTGTCATCGAGTATCTAACGTTACATTTGAAAAACAAACAAAGGTTTTTAAGTTAAAATGTATACAGTTGTTATACAACCAATAACTGCTCTTTTATTTGTGATAAATACACAATACTAAGGATGAAAACCTTGCTTAGTTGCCTCGATTCTTGTCAGAGCAATGTCAGTCATTAATATTTGGCTCATCTGAACTACTTCCGGTTAGTTTTTGAATTTGATGAGTGCCGTTTAAATAGTGTTCATAACGTTACATACAACAAACCTCCGTCCTCAAGGGGGCGATAGAGTCACATTCAAGCCCTCTGGCGATAAAGCGTATGCTAGTGTTTATGATTATGATGATAAATTAAAATATGTATATATGACAAATGGCAGTTTGCGATGTTAATCAGCATAACGGTCTTTTTTTGTAGCGGTAAAATAACCGGAAGCGAGTGACACCGGAAGTCTCGCACATTCAAGTTGCAAACAGTGTTGCCAACTTTGAAATTTTTAGAAACTTTTCAGACTACCCTAGCAACTTTTTTTCCCAAAAGCACCTAGCAACAAATCTAGCAATTTTTTAAAATTTATTTGGCAACTTTTAGCAACTTTTGATAAGTGATGCAAACAATAAAAATGCACATTTTCCATTCAAATTACACAAAAAGAGGACACCAAAGATGCCTATTTGCAAAATATCTAAAAATTCTTAAATTAAGATGCATTTAGTAGATTAACAAAATGATGTAACATTCAGTCTTGTTTTCAGGGAGGGAAAAACTAAATTAAGTGCATTTTGTGCTAAATTAATTGGGAAATTATCTTGTTTTAAGAATATTTTACTCACCCCGCTGGCAGATCATTTGACCTGTTTTAAGCAAAATGCACTTAATTAATATTTTTTCCCCCCTGAAAACAAGACTGAATATCTTACGTCATTTTGCTTGTCTAGTAAATGCATCTTAATTTAAGAATTTTTAGATATTTTGACTAGAAACAAGACAAAAATACTAAGTAAGATAAGCCTTTTTTGCAGTGCATAAATTCAACATGGCTAAAAAAGAGAAGTACTACAAAGTAGTGGAATATTTACTAATGTCTACTCACAAAATACATGATTATGAAACAAAAATGGAAATGAATATATTTTAATAATGCATTTTCCTTTGTGATAAGAGGGTTAAACATTGAATAACACTTGTTTACTAAGCCTTTATTAAGCTTTTTTTTTTTTTTGCAGTGTGTCTTTAAAATCTCAGTGTCATAGAGACAGCAGAGAATGGATTTCTTACTTAGATTTTTTTTGTCTTGTTTCCAGCCAAAATATCTAACAATTCTTAAATCAAGAAGGATTTTCTAGACAAGTACAAATTATGGTCTTGGTTTCAGAAAAAAACAAGCCAAAATTAAGTGCTTAATTGCTTAGAACAAGCAAAATAATCTTATTTCAAACAAAAAACAAGATTATTTTTCTTTCCCCATTGGCAGATTATTTTGCTTGTTTCAAGCAAAAACTCACTTAATTAAGACAATAATGTTTACTTGTCTAGAAAATCCTTCTTGATTTAAGAATTTTTTAGATATTTTGGCTGGAAACAAGACAAAAAAAATCTAAGTAAGAAAAGCATTTTTTTGCAGTGAAGTGCCTGCATCTGAATCATGTTAAGCATGCAATAAGAATATTACAATGTTTTGCATGCAGATAGAAGCCAAAGATTGTTGAAAGCAGATTGTAATTCCTCTCGTTCTTTCTGTTGTGATGATGCTTGCTATTTCAAACCACATTGTCTCCATGTCTGTTGTGTGTTTTCTTTCCTCTGCAGGTCAGTGAGAGGAGG
The DNA here is from genome assembly GCA_021397915.2 of Tor tambroides. NCBI lineage: Eukaryota > Metazoa > Chordata > Actinopteri > Cypriniformes > Cyprinidae > Tor > Tor tambroides. The sequence goes on along the minus strand of JAFVLL020044203.1, from coordinate 20,055 downwards.
GTCATGGAGGACTTCAGGAGGTCGTATCTGAGGCTGTGTAAGGAGGGAAGAATAGAGACTCAGGAGTCAGTGCTGGCTCAGCTGCACGACTCGAGGGCAGTGACGGGCAGCTGCAGACTGGACCTGAGCGGTCAGAGCATCACTGTGGACACCTGCAGCGTGCTGGGAAGAGTCCTGCAGAACGACACTGTCTTCACAGAGGTCCTGCTCAGCGACTGCATGCTCAGTGAGGAAGGTGGGCGCTGTAGACGGAGGAAACTCAGACTAATCGACAGAAGGAAAATAAGAAATGTTTTATTGCATAAACAAGTTGGTTTGTTGGATTTTTGCGGTGTGACACTTTTTTTTTTTTTTGCATTACAAAAACTAGAATTTATGAGTAAAATGTGCAGAACTGCCATGAAAATAATGTCACAATGTAAAATAAACATGGAAATAGAAAGTAAATTTTTAACTTTTTATTGCATAAACAAGTTGGCTTGTAGGATTTTTGCAGTGTGACATGTTTTCATAAAAAGGAATTTTAAGGCATTTAAGATATTAACATGATTAACTAGATAGTAAACTTTAAGTTGGCTTGAAAAAGCCTAGCCAGAAAGTTTGTGAAAGTTTTAAAAGATTGAAGTTTGAAGGTTTTCAGTTTGAAGTAGTTTGAAATACGTAAAATAGTTTTAAAGATTACAGTTTGAATGTTTTAAAGGCAATACAGTCTATCAGAAGAACAGACACAGAAAAACAGATCGTTGGGGTACCTGGGGTGGCTTCTAGGGTGGTTGCTAGGGTGTTTCTAGGTTACCTGGGGTAGTTGCTACTAGGGTACTTGGGGTGGTTGCTAGGGTGCTGCTAGGCGGTTGCTATGGTAACCAGGGTGGTTGCTAGGGTGTTGCTATGCGGTTGCTAAGGTACCCAGGGTGGTTGCTAGGGTACTTGGGGTGGTTGCTAAGGTGTTGCTATGTGGTTGCTAAGGTACCCAGGGTGGTTGCTAGGGTGTTGCTAGGCGGTTGCTAAGGTACCCGGGGTGGTTGCTAGGGTACTTGGGGTGGTTGCTAAGGTGTTGCTATGTGGTTGCTAAGGTACCCATGGTGGTTGCTAAGGTGTTGCTAGGCGGTTGCTAAGGTACCCGGGGTGGTTGCTAGGGTACTTGGGGTGGTTGCTAAGGTGTTGCTATGTGGTTGCTATGGTACTCAGGGTGATTGCTATGGTGTTGCTAGGATACTTGGGGTGGTTGCTAGGGTGTTGCTAGGTGGTTGCTAAAGTACCTGGGGTGGTTGCTAGGGTGTTGCTAGGGTACTTGGGGTGGTTGCTAAAGTGTTGCTAGGCGGTTGCTAAGGTATCCGGGGTGGTTGCTAAGGTGTTGCTATACGGTTGCTAAGGTACCCAGGGTGGTTGCTAAGGTGTTGCTAGGCGGTTGCTAAGGTACCTGGGGTGGTTGCTAAGGTGTTGGTATGTGGTTGCTATGGTACTCAGGGTGGTTGCTAGGGTGTTGCTAGGTGGTTGCTAAGGTACCTGGGGTGGTTGCTAGGGTGTTGCTAGGGTACTTGGGGTGGTTGCTAAGGTGTTGCTATGCAGTTGCTAGGTTACTCGGGTGGTTGCTAAGGTGTTGCTCGGCGGTTGCTAAGGTGTTGCTATGTGGTTGCTAGGGTACTCGGGGTGGTTACTATGCGGTTGCTAAGGTAATATTAGGGTGTTGCTAGGTGGTTGCTATGGTACCCGGGTAGGTTGCTAAGGTGTTACTAGCATGTTTTAGCATCATTAGCAAAGTTACCAGCATGTCTTTAGCATGATTAGCATGTTACTAGCATGATTAGGAAGTTACTAGCATTATTCTAGCATGATTGGCAAGTTACTAGCATGATTCTAACATGATTAGCATGTTACTAGCATGTTTTTAGCATGATTAGCATGTTACTAGCATGATTCTAGCATGATTGGCAAGTTACTAGCATGATTCTAACATGATTAGCATGTTACTAGCATGATGCTAGCATGTTTCTAGCATGTTTCTAACATGATAAGCAAGTCAATAGCATGTTGTTAGCATGATTAGCATGTTACTAGTATGTTTTTAGCATGATTAGCATGTTACTAGTATGTTCTTAGCATTATTAGCATGTTACTAGCATTTTGCTAGCATGATTAGCAAGTTACTAGCATTATGTTTGCATGTTTCAAGCATGATTAGGAAGTTACTAGCATTTTGTTAGCATGATTAGCAAGTTACTAGCATGTTTCAAGCATGATTAGCAAGTTACTAGCATGTTGTTAGCATGATTAGCAAGTTACTAGCATGTTGCTCGTATGATTCTAGCATGATTAGCATTTTGCTAGCATGATTAGCAAGTTACTAGCATGATGTTAGCATGTTTCAAGCATGATTAGCAAGTTACTAGCATGTTGTTAGCATGATTAGCAAGTTACTAGCATGATGTTAGCATGTTTCAAGCATGATTAGCATGTTACTAGCATGTTGCTAGCATGATTAGCAAGTTACTAGCATGATGTTAGCATGTTTCAAGCATGATTAGCAAGTTACTAGCATGATGTTAGCATGTTTCAAGCATGATTAGCAAGTTACTAGCATGTTGTTAGCATTATTAACAAGTTACTAGCATGATGCTAGCATGTTTTAAGTATGATTAGCATATTACTAGCATGTTGCTAGCATGATTAGCAAGTTACTAGCATGATGTTAGCATGTTTCAAGCATGATTAGCATGTTATTAGCATGTTGCTAGCATGATCAGTGTGTTTCTCATAGATATATATATATATATCTATCTATCTATCTATCTATCTATCTATATATGTCTATGGTGTTTCTAGCATGATTAGCATGTTGCTAGCATGCTTTAGATAGATTAGAAATAGTATTAGAGTGGAAGCATTAGTTTATATGGGTTAGAAATAGTACATAGAAGGGAAGTCTGATTGAGTCTAATGGGCTTCAGTGTGTTTAGATTTGAATTTTGACAGTTGGAGCTGGCAAAGTCTTGGCTCATTTGAACATTCCACACAAGTCTATGGGATTTTTTTGATTTTTAATCTTCATTTTTAAGAAAACCGTAAGTCGGATCAGTCTAAAGAGATATAGCAACTCGAGTCAGAACAGTCTGAACAGCTGGGCTGAGTTTGGTGGTTCCAGCTTGAAAGCTCTAGGAGGAGTAGCGTTCAGAAATTTAGTCTAAGAAGAATAATAATAAGAAGAAGCTTAAGTAGAATATCAGTAAGTTGGCTTTTTCAAGCCAACTTAATTAATCTTTTACAGATTTTTTTTTTTTTTGCATTACAAAAACTAGAATTTATGAGTAAAATGTGCAGAACTGCTATGAAAATAATGTCACAATGTAAAATAAACATGGAAATAGAAATAAAATTTTAAACTTTTTTTTATTGCATAAAAAAAATCTGTTTGTAGGACCATTTTTTTACATAAGAAATCTTTTTTTTTTACATTGTTAAATTTCAGGAGGTTAAACAAATATTTACATGATTAATAAATCATTTACAAATTTCTGCATTAAATTAGTATTTATGGATAAAATATGCATAATTAACATGAAAATAAAATAATGTTGCAATGTTAACTAAACATGAAAATAAAACTCTGAGAAAAATCTGGAAAATCCGAAGAAAGAAAATGTTGCATAAAAAGTCAGTTTGAAGGACATTATTTTTATAACAAAGAGTTTTATGGCAGTTGTGAAAACTACTGTTATTTAAGATATATTAACATGTACAAATAAATCTTAAAATAATTCTTTGCATCACAGAAATTAGATTTTATGGGTAAAATAGGCAAAATAATTTCTTAAAAAATTAAAATGAAAAAATCATGAAAGTCTAAAGGAAAAATTTAATAACATGTAAAATGCAAAACATGATCAATAAATCTTTTATAGTTTTTGCATCACAGAAATGAAACTAGGTAAAATTAAAATTAGAATTAGAATCTTTATTACATTAACAAAAAAGTCAGTTTGACAGTGCAACAAATATTGACAAGACTAGGAAATCATTTGCTCATGCAATGCAAAATAAACAAATAAATGAATACAGTTAATTATAAATCTAACAATATATGAAATTTATAAACATACTTTTTAAAGATCATACAAAATGTAATATCTTTGGGTAAAATATGGACTGGACTTGTTCTTGACCAGGTTTGTGAGATTTGCTCAAATGTTCCTGAAAAATGAACATGAATCTTTTAAATCTTTCATAATTATCATTCTGATGTTTGCACAAGCCGATTAAGTTACTAAGTTATTACTATCTTTTTCCAACAAGTAGTTTTGTGTCACTGACACTCAAAAACATTTACATTATTCCATCTGCAGGTGCCAAGCTGCTATTAAATGGGCTTTGCTCCAGCACCACAGTCAAAGTTTTGGATCTGAAGGTAAATTTAAGTTATGTTTTATAATATATACTTATTTTGCCTTCTATTTTTACTCCATCTGTAATACAGTTCCTAAAGACATCATTTCTTTTCAGGGGAACAACACGCGAGGAACAGGAGCTGAGGCTTTGGGACAGTTATTAGTGAGGAACAAGAGTCTGTGCAGGTGAAGGATCTTAAGATTCATTTCTAGCCTATAGCTGTTTTATTTTTTGGAACTATTTTCCTCCACATTAAAAAAAAGAGACAAAAAATGTCTAAACTGTGTCTCAATGATTTAATCACGGTATGTGAATGCTTCTTTGCCATTTGTATATTATCTAACATTTACAATCATAATAAAGTGCCTTTTGCTACACTTTTACCTCAGTGATGTTGAAAATAAGAGGTTTTTGTGACATAAAATGTAAAGGAATTTTTACATTTTGATTAAAAAACAAAAACTAAAACAAAACAATGACAATGTTTTTTATTTGGAATAACAAGCAATATAAATAAATAATTCTCAATATAAATAAGCAATCATTTGTGACCAGGAATGTGCATTAAAGATGCAAAAATAACCAAAATAACCTAATAGCATAACAATTTTATTCAAAATTACTGTAAAATTGTAAAAAAAAAAAAAAATGGCATAAATAAATAGTTAAGGCTGCTCTGTGCTTGATTAAACATCTGTGCAAATATATAATGCCAAAAAAGCCAGATTAAATTATGCATGCTCTTACCCACCTAGTATTAAAGTGAAGTAATTTTTGTGTAAATGCATTCATGCCACCTCTGAGAAGCATTGAACAATCTGTGTATAGACACCTAAATGTCACTTTAGAAGAGCTTCCATGTCTCCTTTGCAGTCTAAAATCTGCATAAAGTAAATACATTGTTTGCCACCATCTTTGAGGATTATGTTCTTTTTGAAAACAAAAACGATGAAGGAAATATTGCGAATGTTTGTGTTTTGCTCGTAGACTGGTTCTGGCGTGGAATGCTCTGGGGATGTGGGAGGAAGGATTTGCTGTATTTTGTGAAGGGCTGGCCTCGAACACATCTCTTGCTCAGCTGGACCTGCGCAATAATCAGATCATCCACCAGCAGAGCTCTGCATTGCTCTGAAGAGGAACTCCACTCTGCAAGAACTGGGCAAGTAAAGCTTAAATCCCACTCTCATTGTCTGTCCACAAACACTGTGCTGTTGTCCTGGTTATTTGAGGCTGATGAGGGGAATGTTTAGTGAAATGCCTGAATTATGAATTATTCACATTAGCTTACTGTCTCTATGTACAACAATATTAATAAATCTGTGCAATCATTTAAATATATTTAATACCTTTTTTATGTTTGTTAACACATCTAACTTAAATATCATTAACTGATAGAGAAAGACCTTACTGATGGCTCATATATGGCCTATTACCATTACACTACCACTCTGTAAGATTTTTAGTGTCTTCTGCTCACCAAGGCTGCGTTTATTTAATCAAAAATATAATAAAAATTGTGAAATATTATTAGAATTTCAAACCACTGTTTTCTATGTGAATATCTGTTAAACTGTAATTTATTTCTGTGATCAAAGCTGTATTTTCAGCATCATTACTGCAGTCTTCAGTGTCACATGATCTTCAGAAATCATTCTAATATGCTGATTTGCCGCTCAAGAAACATTTCTGATTATTATCAGCGTTGAAAAGAGTTAATATTTTTGTGGAAATGGTGATACATTTTATTTCAGGATTCTTAAATAAATTAATAAATAAAACAGCATTTGTTAGAAATAGAAATCTTTTGTAACATTATAAATGTCCACTGTCGCTTTTGGTCAATTTAATGCATCCTTGATTAATAAAAGCATTAATTTATTTTTAGAAAGTGACCCCCATACTTTTGAACGACAGTCTATATATCCGTGTATATGTGATTAAATCATTACAGCTTGTCTTTGTAAATTAATTTTTATTGACAGTCAACAAACGCATATATACTAGGGTTGTGCAATACATCGAAATATCGCAAATGTACTTATTGCAATATGCATATTGCCACAACTTGCAATATTTGGGGCCATGAAGAGAAAATCACTCACTGCTCTTGCCTAAGTAACTTTTGTAGCTTAAATAAGAATCAGTGCATACTGAATTGAATTCAATTCAGTTCCTAAACTGATGTTAAAATGACATTTTTATGTAATGCTAGAGTAAAACACTACCGTTCACTTTCAGAAATTGTTGTAGGGATGCTTTCTTCTCACAAAAAGTCAAACGTGTGCTAGTTATATTAAAATCAGAATGAGCTTTATTCGCCAAGTGTGCGCAAAAACACAATTTGTTGTGGTTTTCCAGGAGCTCTTGATACATATATACACTATATTGCCAAAAGTATTGGGTCGCCCCCTTCTAATGAACAGGTTTGACTACTTTAGTAATTTCTATGAGTACAAATCTTAATGTTTAAGCATATAATGATATTCTAGGGAATTGTGTGCTTCTAATATTATAGCAACAGTTTGGACAGGACCCTTTTCTATTCTAACATGACAATGCCTCTGTGTATAAGACAAGGTTCAAAAAGAAAATGATTGATTGAGTCAGTGTGGAAGAACTTGACTGGTCTGCATAAAACCAAGTCCTAATCCCAGTTGAACACTGGCTCTGGTGTGACTGTAAATGCAGACCTTGAGCCAAAAACTCATCACCAAACACCAATGACTTGTACATATGGGTTCAGTCATTTTAGACACTTCCAAAACTGTTGCAACAGAGATGGAAATACAATTTTTAAATACATGAATTATGTTCCCATCGTTGTTGCCACAGATTTGGAAGTGCATTTTTCTGTTCTAAAGAAGGGGGTGCCAATACTTTTGTCTATATAGTGTATGTACAAGTCATTGGTGTTTGGTGATGAGTTTTTGGCTCAAGGTCTGCATTTACAGTCACACCAGAGCCAGTGTTCAACTGGGATTAGGACTTGGTTTTATGTTTGTCTCTGATGTGTTTGTGTGCAGATCTCAGATGGAACAACACTGGGCTGCTGGGCGGCCGATCGGCGCTGGAGGCGATGCAGCAGAACCGAACGCTGATCAAACTAGAGCTGGCTGGAAACAACATTCCCAGCGACACGCTCCGAGCCATCGGTGAGCCCAACATCAGCTGA
>JAFVLL020044203.1:0-7500 GCA_021397915.2 Tor tambroides | reverse complement strand
GAATGTAGTGCATAAATCATATGCAACATTTTATAGTTAATGTTTTTTATTTCCTTGTCATTATTATTATTATTATTATTATTATTATTATTATTATTAATTAAATTTTTTAACATGTCTATATAGTTTTAATAGTTTAATATTTAATTTAATTCAGTTTTCAAGGACTAACTGAAAATGAGAAATATTGTGTTGGTAATTAGCTGAAATGAAGTATATTTAATATGTGTGTGTGTGTGTGTGTGTGTGTGTGTGTGTATATATATATATATATATATAAATTATTTCTGTTAAAGTTTATTTATGCAAGTAAATATGCAATCATATGCAACATTTTTATACTTCGTTTTATGGTTTTTAAGTCCTTGTCACTTGTCAAATTCTACTTTTGAGTTCCTTGCAAAAGAAAGAAAACAGCATTGAGGTTTGGAATGACAGTTTTGGATGAACTATTCATTTGAATTGAAAACTATCCTCAGCCTTATTCTGTTTAGGCTTATTGTTGGTTTGTAATGTCATTCTTTTAATGGAACAGAAAGAGTTTTGTCAGAACGCAGAATCACATTTGCTCCCTCTTGCAGAGCGGCTCTGGTGACAGAGAGAGCTCAGGCTGAGGAGGAGCTGGGGAAAGTGCGAGCTCAGGTGCGACTGGAGGAGGTACGCTGCACTTTCTGAACTGTTTCTCCCTCAGTACCTGCAGTATTATTCATCAGAGCTGTAAGATCCTCTGGTTCCTCTGCAGCAGCAGCACCTGAGCAGCCTGGAGGAGAAGCTGCGAGCGCTTCGTCAGTCTCGAGACGAAGCTCAGAACCACGGCACCCAGCAGAAACAAACCATCGCTGATCTACAGGCCAGAGCGGGCCATCAGAGCATCCAGATCGACTCGCTCCGCCGCAGGATAGACGAGCTGCAGCAGGTATGTGCTCTCTCAGTATCAGGGAGAGTTGTTCTAGTATAGTTTTGAATAGTCATGGACTGTGATTAATCACAAATTTCAAATACTAGGATTTACCTGTAAATGTGTTGAAATAAAGAAATGCATGATAAACTAGTTTCAGGAAACAGAAGCTTTCACACCTCCGCCAGGTATGAGAAATAATCCTTATTATTTTTCTGTTTTTATTCAGCCTTTATATTGGCAATAAAACATTTACCAAGCCACATCGCTTTAATCCCAGAATACATTTACCCAACTATTATCAAAAGTATTTCTAAATAAATACAACAAAACATTTTCTTACGACATAACGTGAAGTATTATGACAAAATGCATTATGAAGAAGAACTGCACCTGTTCTGCAGCTGCATTAGAGCTAACATTAGCATCAATTTATGAGATTAATAGTACACTTTTACTCAAAACTCACTTTAAACCACCATCGAGTGTTGTAATAACTTCCTTTTGCTATCACGTGGAATTTGGTCGTTTATTGTTGTTAAAATATGCTATTTATAGCCTTTTATATCGCTGTACAAATTAGCATTTCAGATGTACACATTCATTATTGTTATGAAAATATCTAAATCTCAAGAAAATCACATACCTATGGTAATCGTGTGTTTATTATCTTATATAATCTGTAGTGTCTGTTGTCATGTTTATTTCTGCTGTGTAAAAGTCTTAACATGTTTGCTCTGACTGAAACTCACACAACCAACCGCCTCTCCATTCTTAAGTTGCCAGATATACATTCCAAGTATAATACACATTAGTAAAATTATCTTTTTTCATTTTTATTTGTCTATATACACACGGTACATTATAAAAGTAGCCCAAAAAACAGTGATCCTGGCAACACTGGTTCACCGTACCCTTATCACACAATCATAGATCACCTTCCGCCTGCGATGACGGCAAGAATTTGGGGTCAAACCTTATCAAACGATTAATTTGCATTAAAAAAATATTAACATTGACAGCCCTAGTTTTTATTCTCATTTTAATTTTAGTTAAAGTTTTAGTCATTTTGCTGTGTGTTTTTGTCATTTTAATTTTTTACGTGTCTTTAGTTTATATTTTTTTATTATTTATTTTAATTGATGATACGGTGGCCGAGAGAGCTCAGTGTGCTGCAAATAGAAAAAACACCTGCAAATTAAGAAAACACTGCAAATGCTCACAGCACAACCAAAGAAATGCGCTGCAAATAAACTTCTTTATTTGGTTGTGCTGTGAGCATTTGCAGCACCTGCTGTCAAACCGATGAAGATGTTTTCTTGATTTGCTGGTGTTTTTTTGTTTATTTGCATGTGTTTTCTGAAGTTGCAGCATGTTGAGCTCTCAGCCACCGTATGATGGACTATAGCTTTATTTTCCATTTTTTTGTAGTGCATCAAGGTAAACTAAATGAAAATGAGAAATGTTGACTTAGAAGCTAGATGAAAAAAAATTGGTATAGGTACCAGTTCTCACTATCAATTAGTTGCTTATTAGCATGCCTATTATTAACATATTGGCTGTTTATTAGTACTTATAAAACACACATTCTCTACATCCCTAATCCTACCTAATAATTAAACTTAATAACTACTTTACTAACTATTAATAAGCAGCAAATTAGTAGTTTGCTGAGCCAAAAGTCGTAGTTAATGGTTTGTTAATAGCGAGAATTGAACCTTAAAATAAAGTGTGACCATTTTTTTTACACTGTTTAATTTCAAGTAATTAACTTTTTTTTTTAGTTAATTATAATAACTTTGAGTGGTCCTCAACCTTTTTGACTCCAAGGTCCCCTCTGTCCACAACAATTTCTTGTTATTAACAAAAATTAGGAGTGTTCTGTGGCCATATATTTAACATGTTCAAATAATTATAAATAAATAATTATTAATAATATTTTTTAGCTTATTTTAATGCATGCTTTGTAAAATAGTTTAAAACATTTTAAGTCATCTTGCAGAAATGTGGAAGTTTTCTGAAGCTCCTTAGTTGAGAACCACTGCACTAGGATTTATTTTGATTCATTTTGATTTATTTTTCCATTTAAATTTCTTAATTTTACAAACATAGGAGTGAAGATGTTTTGGGAGTGTCACCATTAAAAACTTTTTTTTTTTTTTTTTTAGTAAAAATGAAAAATGTATGTAGGTAAATATCGGTCTTTTATTATGGTCTGATTTTATATAATGCATAGAAATTGTTATTATTATTTATTTATTTATTTAGAGGTTGGTTATGATGTTGGAGGAACCACAAGCCATTTCAGACCAATACTTAAAAAATGCCATTTTTATTCATTGATTATTATCTCAGTGAGTTTATTTTATTTTAGATTTATTTTTTTTCAGTTAAATAAATATAATACATATTTAATAAGAACTATAATTAGTTAATTAATTAATAAAATTAATAAAATAATTAATTATTAATTATAATAATTCATTATTTTATTAATTTAATTAATAAAATTAATTAATATTTCAGTTATAATAAATATTATTTCATATCATAAAAATGTTTTTATGGTTTTAGTTTTAATTAACAAATAAAACCCTGATTTGAAATAAATACATTTAATGAGCTCTTGTTTGAAGCGCAGGATCTTGCAGGTAAAGAGCAGGAGAAAGTGTCAGATGTGACGCGGGTGCGAGTGGAGCTACAAGAGCAAATCGGCCATCTGCAGGCTGAGAACGGCACAGAGCGGCCTTAAAGAGAAGATCGCAGCTCTGGAGAGAGAGATGAAGGGTGCATATGGATTACAATTCTTAATATTTTGAGTTTGATGACTATAATGTCAGGAATTATTCATGCAACTCATTTTACACATTGAGCACTCCATGCAAGCCTTGTTTTTGTTGTGTGCATGTGTGTTTGTTATGTAACCTGATGCTGAGGCTCATTGTGTTTGTGTTTTGGATCAGTTCTCAGCACCGCCCACAGAGAGGCCCTTCTGGACAAAGAGAGCGAGAGCTCGTCTCCGCTTGAGCGGCTGCGCATTAGAGAAGGAGAGATCCAGCGCATTCGTGAGGACAAGGCCCAGAGAGCCAGCTTCCTCCAGAACGCCATTCTCACTTACGTCCAGGGCTCTCCACTCGCTCACTTCAGCCCTAAGAAGTGAACTTTGCGTGCCAAGACTTCTGAGATTTTCCCAGTTCTCTCATACAGTTTCCATCAGGGTGCTTTGCAACTGTGCATAATAAATCTACTGCATATTGCATGTTTTTACAATGCTTTTACATACTTCAGTTGCTTTTTTTATTAATTGTAAATATATATATATTTTTAAGTGTGTATATATTTGGTTTGGAAAAGGAGTTTGCTTTGGTGAATAATCAGGGAACTTGTTTTCAAAACTTCTTAATTTGAAAATTTCTCTTTTCTTTAATGAATGTTTACTTTTATTAAAAATGTAGGATTTTTTTCATAAATATATATTTTAAAAATCCCCAATGTGCCATACTGTCCATCAAAGCTCTTATATTATGGCACCTACAAATTGTAGCCTATGTTTTAAAATGTTTTCTACTGTTGGAGTTCTACTTTTGTAATGTGTGTGTTGGCTATTAAATAAAATGTGTTTTTGATGAAACTCTGAGCTGTTTGTATGCAATGGAATAATAATCATTCTTAAAGGGATAGTTGGAAATATACTCACCCTCAGATCATCCCAGATTAGGATGAGTTTGTTTCTTCATCAGGTTTGGAGAAATGTGTCTCAGCAATGGATGCTCTGCAGTGAATGGGTGCCGTCAGAATGAGAGTCCAAACAGCTGATAAAAACATCACAATAATCCACACCACTCCAGTCCATCAGTTAACATCTGGAGAAGACAAAAGCTGAAACTAATCCAGCATTAAGACGTTTTTACCTCAGAGTCTATAATCCACAATAACACTTCCTCCAGTGAAAAAGTGCATCTCCAGTCATCTCTCACATCAAAATCCAGCCACATATTTGTTTAGAGCTGTTTTGTCTTGTAAACGCTGCTTGATATGTGCAGATTTCTCTCCTGATTCAGACCAGAACACTTTTTCATTTTTGTGGATTATTGTGATGTTTTTATCAGCTGTTTGGACTCTCATTCTGACGGCACCCATTCACTACAGAGCATCCATTGCTGAGACACATTTCTCCAAATCTGATGAAGAAACAAACTCATCCTAGTCATGGATGATCTGCGAGTGAGTACATTTTAATAGTTTAGTTAACTTTTTCTATTCCTAAACATCTGTCACATGTAAAGCATACTGTACTACAAAGAACTATTTCCATTTAAATATGTTAAACAAGTAAACATAGCCCAAACTTGAATTAAAAAGGTAAAATTACCCTATTTAGCGAGGTAAGGTCACGTGACAATCATCTAGCCTGCACCTATTTAAAATATTTAGTGTTGTAAACGCCACCTGTTACAATTACTATGTATTTAGTAGCTGGTATTCATGCAGTGACTCGACGCTGTGTGGGATCCTGTCCCTTTAAATTCCTTCGGCTTTTTCCGGAGAGTCTCGGCGAGGTTCGCTGTCAAAACCGCTGCTGCAAGGAGGGCAGTGACCGTATTTTTGCAGTTATCTATCATTTCTCGGGTTAAGTGTGAGCTGTGGCATAATAAAATACATTTACGGCCGTGAAGTGAAGTAACCTGCCTCTCCACAAATGCAAGCTATTAAATGCGTGGTGGTTGGCGACGGGTAAGTAGTGTTTTTGGCAGCTGATGGAGAGAAGCATCCTTGGGAAAGCCGTGTGGGGTATTGCAATGCATTCAAGCCTAGTTCTGGCCTTTGCATTTTATTATTTGCTCAACGTAACATTCAAAGCGTATGCATGTGTGCAGAAGGCATGTAATACTGTGGGAATTTGTATAGCTATTGTAATGGGCGATGCATTAATAATTGTTTCATATTTTGAATCGCTAATGCATGTGCGGCTTGGCAGCATGCATTGTTTATTGGACGCTAAATGAACGGGCTTTAAAGGGAAATGAGTCATTTTTTTGACTGTTTTAGAGAGTGTATTTCTGACCCATGTTGAATGGCAAAAGCCTGAAGCAGAAACGCTATGGTTACCACTCCCTCTTACGCGCGGGCGCGTGCACGAGGAGTGTGTGGAGCGCGTGCATGTGAGCGAGTCACTCCGCGAATCGGCTCTTTTGAAGAACCGATTCTTTTTTATTTATTTATTGCATGTGACCCTGGACCACAAAACCAGTCATAAGGGTCCAATTTTATTTATTTTTTATTTATACATCATCTGAATCTGAATAAATCAGCTTTCTATTGATGTATGGTTTGTTAGGATAGGACAATATTTGAAAATCTGGACTCTGAGGGTGCAAAAAAATCGAAATATTGAGAAAATCACCTTTAAAGTTGTTCAAATGAAGTTCTTAGCAATGCATATTACTAATCAAAAATTAAGTTTTGATATATTTACATTAGGAAATTTACAAAATATCTTCATGGAACATGATCTTAATATCCTAATGATTTTTGGCATAAAAGAAAAATGGATAATTTTGACCCATACAATGTATTTTTGGCTATTGCTACAAATATAAATGTGCTACTTAAGACTGCTTTTGTGCTCCAGGGACACAAATGCTTAACAAACAAATTTACAGATAAATCAAGACATCCAAATAGACAACATAAAACATGAGGAACGGGGTTATGAATCTTACATTAATACACAGCATAAACAAACAAAACAAAAAAGAAGAGAGAGAGAGAGAGAGAGAGAGAGACAGCGATTACAAGGTATTACTTTCAATTAGCTTTAACATTTCAGCAAATATAATTGTATGATTAGATTTTTTGTTATCAGTACATTTAAGAGAATCAATAAGCAAAAGAAAATTCACAGTCTGTTATTTCTCATTTCTGTTAACGCGTGAAGGTAGTGATCTATTTCTATCTTAAAATTAGTACAAGTGGGCAGTGTTGGGGGTAACGCATTTCAAGTAACGCGAGTTACATAATCAAATTCCTTTTTTCAAGTAAAATTGGGAGTAAATTCAGAGGCATTTTCTTTAGTCTGAAGCTTATTAATTTCACTCTTGGTGTGAAAGGGCCTCTACAGTTGCCAAAAATATAACTTTTGGGTTTTCTGTTATTAAAAATATATAAGCAAGCCCAGCCCAGGTGACAAAAAGTAACATAATGCATTACTTTCCATAAAAAGTAACTAAGTAACGCAATTAGTTACTTTTTTTTATGGAGTAATGCAATATTGTAATGAATTACTTTTAAAAGTAACTTTCCCCAACACTGCAAGTGACACCTTTTGATAATATATCGACATCATTATCATAGGCCACATATTTTAATTTCAATGTTTGAATTCTTTTTAACAAAAACGGCTCAGTTCAGTGAATCAGTCAGGTGGTGATTCGAGTCATTCATCTGAATCAAATGATTCTTTTCATTGGCGGTGTGTGTGTGTGTGTGTGTGTGTGTGTGTGTGAGTGTGTGTGTGTGAGTGTGTGTGTGAGTGTGTGTGTGAGTGAGTGAGTGAGTGAGTGAGTGTGTGTGTGTGTGTGTGTGTGTGTGTGTGTGTTGCC
>JAFVLL020044202.1:0-17891 GCA_021397915.2 Tor tambroides | reverse complement strand
TGCTTCTGTAATACGAATTTGCGAAAAATCCTAATTTAACATGTCATATCTTAAGTTAAGACCTAAGATAAGAAACTTTCTGTAATACGCCCCCTGATCTCATGATTATAACGTACCTGAGGGAACTTTTTTGCAAGACGCGAAATACGTAGTGCTATTTACGCTTCGTGACATATTCGATGTGAAATGTCCATTGAGTGGCACTAAAAGAGTGTCCGTTTTTTTCCCTGGAAGAGATGAACATAGGCTACATATGGTGCATTTTATGTGACGTTGGTTTTGTGCGTGTCACCACAGTTTCGATTTGAAACGTCCATTGAGTGGCGCTATAACTCTAATGCTCCGTGACGTTTTAAAATAACGTACCATCTGCCCTACACCTAAACCTAATGTGATGTAAAAACTCAATCGCAAGCATACCATTTTAGCTTGTTTTTAAATCTTTCATCTTTGAGCTTTTTCCATCGTGAGTCATTGGATTTTCACGGGATTCGTACCCAGGAATTCCGCATCCTTAAGTCCCATTCCATGCCGGCTGAGCTACCGAGCAAGCTTATTACATCCGGAAAGTGAAACATATGGAGCTGTAATCATAACTGTGTAAGAAAACAATTACAAGTGTTCGCTGTTTTACCACCTCTAGTGTTAATTTCTGTTGGAAACTGCAGTGATATGTACTTATTGGTACACATTTCGTATTTTGCGGAAAAGTTCCCACAGGTACACTTTCGTCTTGAGATCAGGTTGGAGAATATGCTAGTCTTTTCATTTTTTTTGTGAACTATCCGTTTAATATAGCAGAAAACATGTTAAACATAACTAGGATCTCATTTACAAAGAAAAGTTGAGCAAATGACGTATTTATTTCCTAGAGACAGCCAGGCTTAGTGGTGCTGTCTGTTATTATCAGCACCTATGGCAGCTTCTAGGTTACACTAAATGAGGGTCGAAGGTAAAGCGCTTGCCAAGACAGTTGTTTATATTTCCAAATTAAAAGTGGCGGCTCTGCACATTCTGATATGCCCTGGGTCCTTCAGCCTCTGTCTCTGGAATAAATGAGTCGCCTGACTATCTCTCTCTCTCACGTGGTTTTACTGTTGATCTGCTTCACGTTTTAGCAGCTGATCCCTCTCATACTCTCACTCTGAACAGTAGGGCTGCTCTTGCTCTTTGGTAGCGGAAGTGCGGGCGCAGGGGAGGGTCGCGAGAGGAAGTCTAGCGACTGGCAAGGCAGTGTGTCTCTAAGCTGGTCTCGCCCTTCGGAGCACATTGGGGTTTCATGGAACGCTCCTTATTGTGCATTCTACAACTACAGCTCCCAGCGAAGCCGTTGGCTCATTAAACATTCATAAAGCGAAATCTGTGTTGCCTTTCTTTTCCTAAACACCGGCCCGGCTTCAAAGAGAAAGTGTGAAGGAGACCTTTCTATATTTATAAGTCCTTATACAAATCCCCCTTCTGCTTGAGCAGTGGAGATATGAACCATATGGGGCCAGTAGGACTTCTGCTCTGATGAAGACCCTTTGTGCACATTAAAATTTAAAATGGAACCAGGCATCTGTGTCTTATTCCCGACCAGATTTCCAGGCAAAGGCTTCGGTCTCCACTCGCTGCCTGTCATCCTAAATTGCCCCCAACAGCAGCGGACTGGCACACCAAACATGTGTAAGTAGGCACAACAACATGTTGGAAATGTATGAAAATGACCTAGCTTGAAACCCGGAATGTGCGTTTGCAGACACGCGAGAGCAACACGGAGTGAAAATACAGATCAAAATACATCTCAAACTAGACAAGACAAGGAAGAACTTGCTATTAAAGAGTGTTGTTAGGGCAAATGCATGAAAAATGTATGAAAATGAGCAGTGCCGCACAATATAATATGACATGCTGCTAAGGATCATGGAGTGTGCATCTGCAGACATATTTTTTT
Source organism: Tor tambroides (assembly GCA_021397915.2). NCBI lineage: Eukaryota > Metazoa > Chordata > Actinopteri > Cypriniformes > Cyprinidae > Tor > Tor tambroides. The sequence goes on along the minus strand of JAFVLL020044202.1, from coordinate 15,958 downwards.
TAAATTCAAAACTTTTCTACTATTTATGAAACATTCAAACATATTCAAATATACTTTTGCAGATCAGATAGTATTACCAGATATGTGCCAGCTAATGGTATTTTGCTTGTCACTAGTAAGAGCTGTGCAATGATTACTATTATTGCATTTATAATCCTTTTTTCTTTTGTGATTTTTACAGTTATGTGTCATTAGTGGCAGCCCTTGCAACACCAAGGTCATAAGTTTGATTCCAGACAATGCAAGTACTGAAAAATGTGTATCTTGAATTTAAGTCATTTTGGATGTCAAATGCATCCAAATGTTGTAGTTTTACTAAAATGAACAAAAATCTTAAATGATGATGCTTGGAAAGGAATGAATGAATAAATCTTTTTTTGATAACTATGCATTGATGAGGGACAACACAAACTATGAAAACATATTTTACAAAATACAAATGTCTCTGAACTCAGAACATGGACAGTTCTGTTGAAAAACCTCTTGAATCAAGCTGGTCTTTGTCTAAGGTTGTCTGGGTACTGGAGACCATCTTAAACAATCTAAGACTAGCCAAAACACCTAAGACTGTTTTACATTTGTTTTTCAACAATGAAATGCTCTAATATAACATACTCAACAGAATAATATAATATAATATAATAATTATATAATATAATTAAAAACAAAACAAAAAAACAACCTTAAGGGTCAATCAATTAGAGAAAACTAAATTTAATCCAATAGCATCACAGCAGAAAGAAATAATTATTTCTGGTCTTTGATTAAATTTGCATGTTACTTTATTTCACTTACACATGGAAATTATATAGTTTTATGCTGATCTTGTACAAAACTCCACTTAAAAGCTAGGGCACCACAAACTTTTGGAGGGCAAAAATATATATACTGAACTTTTCTGTGTAGGTTTTTAAGGCTACAGCCAAACATCCTGAAGGCATTCAATGCCATTTGAGAATTCTGTATGTACGCAATAGATACTAAGCAATAGTAGCATCTTTGTTCCAGTTCACAGCCTTCCCTATAGCCTCTAACATGACATACATACTTACAGATATAGAAAGAATAATGTACATGCACAGTAATACATCCACAGAGTTTTCTGTATGCTATAATTCAAAAGCTTATATTTTCAACAAGTGCTCGTTCTTTTTGCAAAAGACACAGCAGTGCACCTGACACATTCTGAAGCATCTATACTTCTATTATCCTTAGACCAATAACCTTCTCTTTTTTATTTCTGCCATCAATCTATATTCGGAAGCCAGTCATTCTCCTCTAGGGAGCATTCAGGGTTGTGTGGCAATTTCCTCTTAGAATAGAGTGAGATGAGAGAAAGACAAATGTAGATCTAAAGTGCTGCATTATAACACAATATATCATTGCACAGTCTGAATACTCAACCTTAATTTATGAAGTTTAGACCCACAGTCTCAAGACTGGCTCCATGTGAACCAGACTGCAGGTAGAAGACAGACACTCGCAAACTGTAATCATGTTAATGCACATTACATTTAACAGTGCAGAAAAACCCGCAGGTGGGTGGTTAAGAGTGAATGTTGGCATATGGTTTGCCATGCTATACTTGATGTAGAACAGCATTAAGCTAATTCTTTTATTATGCATGCTGGTTTTATGAACACATATTAAAAATGTCCATTTAACGACCTTTCATAATGCGCTAGTGAAGACAAAAAGTTTAATAAAAATGATGCAAAACTAAGCGATCAGTTATGGACTAAAGACGTGTCAGTGTGCATGCTGTGCACATCATATACCATCATATACAGCTATGTGACAGATTGTGTATGCACTTACTGTATGTATTATTTTTTGCATCTTAATGTTAAGCCCAAAAAAAAAAAAAAAAAACTTAAATCGAGCTCAAAAAACATATACTTGTTGACGAACTGTCAGTGCATAAAACTGTGTAAATTAATTTTGGGAAACATTTGACTGCATCCTACTTTTTTTTGCATTGTGTCAAAACCAATTTATTGCTTGAAAAACATATTTGTTGTAGAATTTCAGTGCATATAACCATGTCTATTATTTTAATATAAATATAAAAGACAGTATTTTCTAAATATAAAATACAAATATAAATCCTTTGTAATTATTAGTGAAATTTACTGGCAATTTCTGAGTGAAAATTGCTTCAATTATTTTTTTCAGTTTAGTTGTATAATATAATATGACATAATATAATATAATGTAATATAATATATAATATAATAATGAAAAATTTAAAGGGGACCTATTATGCAAAAATCACTTTTATAAGCTGTTTGAACACAGTTGTGTGGCCGCAGTGTGTGAAAACAACCAGCCTATAATGTTAAAAATCCACCAACTCATTATTTAATAAAACCAATAAATCATAAACAGTCTCTCCAAAGGAGCTGTTTCAGATTCTCCCTCTATGCACATCACTGAGGGGAAAAAGTCCCGCTCATTTGTGACGCTCTCTGCCCTATTAGCATAAACACAGCCCTGAGTGAGAAGCTGCAGTCCGCCATTACTGGAGTTATATACAATGTCAGCGCCAAAGAGGCTTTACAAGTGTTGTGTTTTGGGATGCACTAATGAACATAGGAGTCGCCATAATCTCCCCCCATCTGAGCTGAGGACATTGTGGTTAAATTTCATTTTCGAAGGAAATATCCCGGACAAAAATTGGTATGTCCCCAATATGTTTAGGAATTAATACTAACGTTTCGTGCACGAACATCAGCTCCAGACAAAGTAAGTATCACGCGTTTGTTTTCCAAACTGCCTTTCTGAAAGAGCTTCTTGGCACTCTGTAAGACTAATTGCTAAAGCTATCATTGTCTCTGTGTGTCACTGATGCTGCCTTCAAGTGCTACCAGAATGATCGTGAATAGGAATGTGGTAGTTAAAAGTTGCGCATGAAAGCAATGTGAGTTGATCGCTTGAAGTTGTCGAGCTCATGATCAGAAGTGGGTCTTATAAAGTTTGTGATAGCATGAGACCAGCTATGTTGTTATTTTTATCCTGCCGTGCTCCCCGTCTGTGTAATTCATAAACGCAAATTTATTATGCACAGTATAATCAGATGACTGACTTTGAAACCGAGTAGTTTTCTGTAAAGATAACAGGCTTGTATTAATAGTGGAATGTTTATTTGTAAAGGCTAGCACTGCTAATGCGGAGCTTGAGCTCTTGAAGCTCCGCCCTCTTTTTCACAGGAACGCATAGCTCACTCGCATTTAAAGCAACATACTCAAAACAGCGCGTTTTGACTCATACCCTAAAAGTGGCAATCTGAACAAGCTATAAAAATTTATCTGTGGGGTATATTGAGCTGAAACTTCACATATATGCTCTGGGGACATCAAAGACTTATTTTACATCTTGTAAAAAGGGGCATAATAGGTCACCTTTAAATAATATAATTTTACTGTCTATATCAGGGGTAGGCAACGTCGGTCCTGGTGTGGCGATGTCCTGCAGCATTTAGCTCCAACCCTGAAAAAACCTCACCTGCCTGTAGCCCTAGTAATTCTGAAGACCTTGATTAGCTTGTTCAGGTGTGTTTGATTAGGGTTGGAGCTAAACTCTACAGGACAGCAGCACTCCAGGACCGACGTTGCCTACCCCTGGTCTATATTATTTCTTCTTGCATAGAAGACATCTTAATAAAAGTGGCACAGCTTACCCCACTCTTTCCTATATACCTTCCCGTACAGAGTATATTCATATGAGAGTTAACCTAAAAAATAAAAGAAAAAAGTCCACGGACACATTATACATCAGCTACCCAGGTGCAAATGCTTCAAATAGTTCAGGTCATGTTTGTGTGCGGTTTGTGTTGAACCTCCGCTAGTCTTTGTGCAAACTCCAGGGAAGAGAGGAGGCTTAATCATTTATGGACCCCCACGGAGGACACCAAGCCTGACTTCTTCGCATCACGCCATCCTAGAATTGGAACAGCGGTATGCAGAGAAATCCTCAAACATGAAATCCTAGTCGGCTCAGAAGAAGATACTGTAGCTGGGGAAAGGGATGAGAGGATACTCGACAAAAAAAATGAACTGTTTGCCTGTTTACTCTCATGAGTAGCTTTTTATGTTGTTTAAATGGCTTTTCTTAATTACACCTGTATGAATGTCATCATACTGACCGAAAACTATGCAGCTGACATCTGGATACACCTGCATTTGTATCCTACACCTCCCCTTCCCCTGCAGCACTTTGAGAAGATGAAACTACACAGTCATGTGGTTGTGCTGCTGGTTTGTGTCTCCCAGAACTGTGCTTCACGGTGTCAGGATAACTCCTGCATACTAAGCACTCAAAACAAAGAGCTGTCAAGCCTTCAAGACAGACTTTGCCTGAAATCGAAAACAGCAATACAGCACAAATGAGACGAGAGAGCTGATTTTTCTTGCCCTTACTTTAGTGTGTGTGTGTGTGTCTGTGAAAGAGGGAAAGAGGGAGAATTGGTGGGAAGAAACTGAGAAATAGACAGAGATACAAAGAGAAACAGTCAATGGTAGTTTCAAACGGGCAGCATTCCAACAGCACCTTGTTTAGGTTTAGTAAACTAGGGGCAAGCTAGTAGATCAATGCCATTTAGGGGCAGTTGTTTGGAGGGACAGCAGAAATAGAGTAGCTAGTGCAAAGTGCCTAATTCATTACCGAACAATAATGCATATGCCAGCGCTAGACGCCGTCGCCACCTGCCCACAGAAACTGAACCGCGAGAGGCGAACGAAAATGACACTCGCAAATCTCAACTAAACCGTGACTAAGACAATGAGAGAAACAAAGAGAGAGACTCCCGCCCTAAATTCCTGCTGGATTTGTATCTGTTCCGATAGCTCTGAGTGTAGGCAGACATCATCCAGGCACAGTCAGGAATTAAGGTCTTAGCTGAGGGCTCTGTTGTCCTTCCTTTTCTGTGACAGTTTCAGCCGAAGAGATTACGGCTCTGTCTCCTTGGACGGAGTCTATTAAATACACAGCACTCCGGTGCCCCAAGAATTCATTTCCAAATCATATCAACCGCACTCAACCCAAAAATTACACTCTGTGTAATTAAATCTGACTAATTAAAGAGCAGGAAAAAGACTGATCCCTTGACACTTGCTTAAATAAGAATATTTATGCGAGATAGAAAGATGGAACGATAGTTAGAAGGAACCAAAGATAAAATAATAAAGAGAACATTAGATTGATAGAATAGAATGTTGATAGCTAGAACACTGGGCAGAAATCTTATCTGAATTATAAATAAAACAGTATAAACAGAATGCTAGATGACCTGACCTTATAGAATGACAGGTAGAACGAAAGACACCTAGAACCATAGAAATATACATGATACAGATGGATAGAGCTAAAGAACTGTAGATAAGAACAAGAGACAGAACCATATAGAATGATGGAACCACAGAAAAAAAACATAGACAGAACAATAGTTAGGATGATAGATAGAACCATAGATAAAAGAGCAGAACAATAGTTAGAATGATTGATAGAACCACAGATGGAACAATAGTTAGAATGATTGATAGAGCCATCGAAGGAACCATAGAAAGAACCATAGATAGAACAGCAAAACAATAGTTAGAATGATACATAGAACCATAGATGGAACCATAGCAAGAACAGGAGAACAATAGTTAGAATGATAGGTGGAACTATAGGTGGAACCATAGAAAAGACCCATAGATAGAATAGGACAACAATAGTTAGCATGATAGATAGAACCATAGATGGAACCATAGATAGAACAGCAGAACAATAATTAGAATGATAGATAGAACCATAGAAAGAACAATAGTTAGAATAATAGATAGATGGACTCATGGAAGACCACAGATAGAACAGCAGAACTACAGTTAGAATGATACATAGAACCATAGAAAGAACAATAGTTAGAATGATAGACCCATGGAAGACCACAGATAGAACAGCAGAACAACAGTTAGAAAGATAGATACCTGGTTCTATTGGAGCCATAGAGAGAATGGTAGAGCCATGAATAGAATAGATAGAATTAAAGATAGAACCATAGATGGAACCATAAAAAGAACCATACATACAGCAGACAGAACCACTGGTAGATAGAATGATACAATGACAGAACCAAAGAATAATATAACAACAGATAGAACCAAAGACAGAATGGCATAACCATAGATGGAAAACTTGTTAGAATGATAGGTAGAACCATAGACAAACAGAAAAATAGAACCATAGATAGTATTTTAGATTGATTTTATGTGGTTATATCATTCTTAGACAGAACAGCAGAAACATGGATGGATGAATGGTTTGAACCATAGATATATAGAACCATAGACAGAATGCTAGAGCAACAGAATTTTTACATGGATAAATCTGGTTATTAAATGAGGAGGTAGGAATTGCAGCACACACACACACACACACACGGGCATCAAAAGTGTTACAGCCGCAGCAGCATCTGCTCCTCCTCTGCCTGCGGTTATGCTCCTGACACTGCGACTTTTTATAGGATTGTTATGCTTGCAGGCACACAAGCTTGATTAGTTTGAAATTAATGCAAATTAATTAATTATCATATTAAGACAAAACAAGATTGAAAGTCAATTTTATGGCCCCAGGAGTTCAAAAGGAATTGACAGCCTTGTCAACACAGGAAGCAAAAGCAGATGAACAGGTGAGCAGCCATGTTTGTTCTTTAGTAACTCATCTCATCCCTCCTCAAAAACAAATCGAGTGACATTTCGCTGAACTTTGAACAGTAATGGCTACTGTGTACTAATGAATGTCATACGGACTGCCCATGGCATTTAGCCACTGTCTGTAGTGTTAGTGCTTAGCTGTTCTTAGAACTTAATTTCTCACCTTAAAATGGCCTGTTCCGTGATCCATCACCATAAGTGTTACTTTTCTCTATGGAAGCTGTTTCTGCCACAAAAAAAAAAAGTGAGTTCAATATATAGGTACTTTCAACATTTTAACACACAATTCTGACTTTGATTCCTCTCAATCCTTAGTTTAAAAGAAAATACAACTCATAATTCTGTCTTTTCTTCTTGCAATTTCAAGTTTAAATCTTACAACTCTGAGTTCATATTTCTTGCTATTCTGACTTGTTTTCTCTGAATTCTGAGTTTAAATCTCCCTTTTCCCCTGCCATTAAATAACAAAAAAATGCAGTAACAAACATTTGTCTCACAATTCTGACTTTAAATGTTCTCTCCAAAGTTGATCTATCTACATCCTTTTTTTTATGGATTCCAGTGCATACCTCCCATTACAATGAAAGAAGTTTCATTAGATATCCTCTCTGAATAAGAGTGCAGAAAGCAGCTCAGCTAATTCAAAGGATAGTGAGCGCTTCACCATCTGAGGTAATGCTGAATATAGCAGCTTCATTTAAACGTAGATAACCGACCGGTGTTGAGCTTGGCTCCTCTTGCTTACTGACACCATGTTTAACAAAGCCAGTGTTGAAATGTCAATGAGGAAAGCCCAGTTTGTTGACATTTTACTATTCTATAGATTAGCACTCCAGGCATATGAAATACATCAATATTCTCATAGAAGTGAATTGACTGATTCAACTCAGATTCTAAATGACCTCCTATTAAAATGTTTGTTGCACGTTAAATGTTAGTGACCCTTATAAATGGAAATATGAATTGGTTTTATTAGAGAATCAACCAATCCGTAAAACACATTATTCTAGTCAACATTATCTTCCAGTTATTAGGAGTGTGACAGTCAACTGGAGATCAGTATTTTTACAGATTCAGTCAAAGCATGTGTGCTACTGACTTGCAGACTATTAAAATGTCATTCTGATCTTCTATGCAACCAAAATATATGGTGATCAATAAAGAGAAAAATTATAATAATACTTGAAATGTATGTGTGTATATATGTGGCTATTATTTTTATTATTATTATTGTAATATTTTTCTAAAATATTAATAGTACTTAATACTTTTACTGCCACAAACACTTAAAACTGTATTTCATTAATAATAATAATAATAATAATAATAATAATTATTATTATTATTAATAATAATATATTTAAAATTATTATTATTTTAAAAAATATTGAATTTTGCACACACATTTATTAAAAATTGTGTGCATAAATATATATATATATATATATATACACACATACATACACACACACACACATAAATATACCATGCAATTTTATATATATATATATATACACACACACACACACACACTGTATAATGTTGCATATTGCATAGTATGTGAAAAAAATTGCATGCTGCTCGTCAATGCTAAGCATTTTATATTAAACAATGTGTCTTACAATCAAGATGCACGGTCGTTCACAAGTATCTGATTGCAGAGAGGGATCTGCACTTGTGTAAAGTGGATTATAATATCTATTTGAGATGTTAAGTTGTGTCCGTAATGGTTGTCTGAGAGATAATAAGACACTCTTTTAATCCACCTATGTGTGTTTAGCATCTCTGAAGAACAATGAATCACAGCGCGCATACAAACACCCTTTCACAGAGGGCTATTAATTTGGCTAAAGGACCTCATTACACGGGTGACTAGGTCATCGAGTTTCTCTTCTCCTATTGGTGGAGAATGAAGATGAGGGAAGCTAATCGCTTTTTCTCCCTCACTCTCACTTCAGGAATTTGACACGTTGTACCCCATGACTCCAACCACAACTTTCTCTTTTATAGTTTCCTCTAAATTGAATTCAAAGCACTTCGCTGTCCACACTAAACAAACAAAACATGCCCAAAAGCTGAACGAGGCCAGCCTTTGGCTATTAACACACCCCTGCAAAGACGTGCCGGTCCAAAACAGCAATACATCTCCACTCCACTCTCTGCTAATACATCAACATCACTGTGAGCGTCTCTGATGTTTGGAACATCTAAAACTCACCTTCACACAAACCCAATGTAACTTTTCAAACAAACATTTAAATGGATTAAGTAGAAACTTTTTACCCCAGTGAATATTTTGTCAGGGTAGGTTTGTTTTCAAGTCTCTGCACTGTATATGGACATAGTTTAAAGTCTTTAAACCATTATTGCTTAAGATAAAACATTCACCGCCATTCAAAAGTTTGGGAACGGTACATTTCTTTTTTAATTATTAAGAAATCAATACTTTTATTCAGCAAGGATGCATTAAAATGGGAGTAACAACATTTAGACTGTTATTCTGAACTTTCTATTCATCAATAAATACTGAAAAAAACATGATTTCTTAAAAAAATATTAAGCAGCACAACTGTTTTCAAATGTCACAAATCAACAAATCAGCATATTAGAATAATTTCTGAAGGATCATGTGACACTGAAGACTGGAGTAATGGCAGTAGAAAATTCAGCATTGCCATCACAGAATAAATTCAATTTTAAAATATTAAAATAGAAAACAGTTCTTCTAAAAGGTTTATATATATATATATATATATATATATATATATATATATATATATATATATATATATATATATATATATACAGTACAGGTCAAAAGTTTGGAAACATTACTATTTGTAATGTTTTTGAAAGAAGTCTCTTCTGCTCATCAAGCCTGCATTTATTTGATCAAAAATACAGAAGAAAAACAGTAATCTTGCAAAATGTTATTACAATATAACATAATGGTTTCTGTTTTAATATACTTTAAAATATAATTTATTTCTGTGATTCAAAGCTGAATTTCCATCAGCCATTACTCCAGTCTAAAGTGTCACATGATCCTTCAGAAATCATTCTAATATGCTGATTTATTATCAGTGCTGGAAACTGTTGAGCTGCTTAATATTTTTTGGAACCTGTGATATTTTTTTCAGGATTCTTTGATGAATAAAAAGTTAAAAGAAGGGCATTTATTTAAAACAGAAATCTTTTCTACCAATATACACTACCGTTCAAAAGGTTGGGGTCAGTAAATTTTTATTCTTTCTTTTATTGAAAGAAATTAAAACTTTTATTCAGCAAAGATGTGTTAAATTGATAAGAAGTGATAGCAAAGATTTATATTGTTAGAAAAGATTTCTATTTTGAATAAATGCTGTTCTTTTTAATCTTTTATTCATCAAAGAATCCTGAAAAAAAAAAATTTCCAAAAAAAAATATTTGGCAGCACAACTGTTTCCAACATTGATAATTCTAATAATAAATCAGCATATTAGAATGATTTCTGAAGGATCATGTGACACTTTAGACTGGAGTAATGGCTGATGGAAATTCAGCTTTGAATCACAGAAATAAATTATATTTTAAAGTATATTAAAACAGAAACCATTATGTTATATTGTAATAACATTTTGCAAGATTACTGTTTTTCTTCTGTATTTTTGATCAAATAACTGCAGGCTTGATGAGCAGAAGAGACTTCTTTCAAAAACATTACAAATAGTAATGTTTCCAAACTTTTGACCTGTACTGTATATATATATATATATATATATATATATATATATATAGTACTGTTAAACAATTAATCACGATTAATCGCATCCAAAATAAAAGTTTTTGATTACATAATATATGTGTGTGTACTGTGTTTATTTATTATGTATATATAAATACACACACATACAGTATATATTTTGAAAATATTTACATGTATATACATTTATATATTTATATTATTATATTTTATATTATATATAAATATATTTAATATATAAACATAAAATATTTTTCTTAAATATATACATGCATGTGTTTGTATTTATTTATACATAATAAATATACACAGCACACACATGTATTTTGTAAACAAAAACTTTTATTTTGGATGCGATTAATCGCGATTAATCGTTTGACAGCACTAATATATATATATATATATATATATATATATATATATATATATATATATATAAATAAATATTAGGGGTGGCACGGTACACAGATGTCACGGTTCGGTACGTACCGCGCGGTTCAAGGGTCACGGTTCGGTACGATTTCGGTACAACAGGAAAAAAAAAAAGAAATCTACTATGCTCAGTTTCTTTTCATTTATTTTGAACAGACAGTAGTGCAAATTACAATTTTTTCCATCTAAATGTGAAAATACTAAATATTATTACATGTTATATATATAAAATCTCTTTTGTTTTCATTGTGAGTGTACACAAATAAAAGCAGACCTTTATACAGTGGTTATTAGTAAGACGATATGTGTTTAAAGTTGGAAAGTTATAAGGAAAGGTGCGCGCGCGCACACACACACGCACACACACACACACACACACACACAAAAACACACATCAGTTCCAGCATTGCTAACTTGACAGTGCAGTTAGCACTTCAAAATAAAATACAGTGAGCCAAACATCAGCCCACCGCCTCTGTTTCACCGTTGGAACGCGACTGAAGTACAAAGGCTATAATTTACACAATAAATAATAGTTTAGCATTCAGATACGTTACATCGCAAATATGGAAATATTATGGAATATTAGGATTTGTGCCGAATGAGAGAGGTAACGTTAGGATACACGAGCACAAAGCCCCATATCGCAAACAGTTGAGTGCGCAAGCCTTTAAAGTATACTCCTTTGTCAGTCTATGTGAGAGACGTGTTCAGAATCAGCACATGGTCACTGTCTAGTGGACTTTGTTTTCAAGTGCGCAACTCATGGCATTCGCTGTTCTTCTGCTGGCGGTTATCAAACAGCGTTGCATTACTGCGGGCGCCCCCTTCTGGATTGGGGGTGAATTGCCTGTATTCGTCGTAAGGCCTCATGCACCGAACCGAGATGTCCGTACCGTGACGGTTCGGTACGAATACATGTACCGTGCCACCCCTAATATATATATATATATAACGAAGAATTTTAAAAACTTTAACACGTTTAACACATGCTGATCCAATAATTATGCATGTTGTCATACTATATTGGGGTAAGTTGTCATAATAGGAACCTGCTACTAAATATCATATCATAGGAGATTTGATAGTTTTTCATTAAAATCTAATTTGTAAAATAATTGAAACAAAGCAATTAGCAGTAGAAATATATGAAAAACATCACACCGTTGATTTGGCCAATAAATATGGCCAATAATAATAATAATAATAAATAAATAAATAAAAAAACAGCCCAAAATACAGCATATGAAAAAAAAACCTGCTTGCTTTCATTACAATCCTTTTATAATAAAAGCTAGTAAAATTCACAAACATTATAATTTAAGACAAAACCTCTGCTAGAGAAATCACACATTTGAGCTATTGAATGTCTGATTACAGACCTAATGACTTTCCTATGAAACAACTATTGCCCAAACTGATTTTCGCAATGAGATAGAATGGTGTTGTGGCTATATGATGCAAACGTGATGTACAACCTTCAAAGACACTGCAAAAACAACAACAACATATTATTAGATAAGATCATAACATGGACAAAAAGGACTAAGGACTATTAAAAATAAGGACATAAGAGGAACCAAGTTTTCGTGTTGTTCCTCAGCAGCAATGAGGGCTTGCAAAGCATTTGCAAAGCAGGCTACTTATTTCTGAGCCAGTGTGTCTATATTTGGCTTGTACTGCAAAATGTTTACTTGCATGAGTTAAAATCAAAAGTAAATATTTAGGGCTTTCAGAGCCTTGGAGGCTTTAGGTCCTTAGAGAGAAAATTTAAGAATAACTGTCTGCTTTTGTAAACATTCTGTTCTGTTCTTCTCGGCTGGCCGACCCATTGTGTAATCAGAGTCTACAATGCCCCCAAAACAACAACGGTGGGTGTAATTTTAAGATTTTCTTTAAAAAAAATGTATATATATATTCCTTCAATATACAGCTCAGAATGTTCGGGACATTCTGTATTATCTGATGAAATTCATGGGCAAGAATACAGTACGTGTAAAGATGAGATGTCAGTGAGACAAAGCAGTTATTGACTTCTTGTATTTACTAAGGCCAGGCTGTGAACGCTGTCAGCTGGATTGTGCGTCAAAACAAAGACAAATGCAGACTGGACTGACACAGCTGTTATATTTATGGTAATTGTGTTTGTGACTGTCAATCTCCACCTGTATTATATTCAGACATCTCAACAGCACGGACAGCAAGATAGCCACGCACATCTGTATCTATCTCAGAGTTTTTATTACACAGATAAACACACTGACACAAAGATGTCAGTGTGGCACAGAATTCTTCTGTGAACAAAATGCAAATATCACAGGCTGTCCACTGTCTCCTTCATCCCTTGCAAAAGCAGATGTTGTGTATTTGTTTTACATTTCATTTTCATAAGAAATATAAAAACCAACAGTATTTTGAGCAGTATTTTGAAGAAAATGTGTTAGACAATAACAATATTCCTTTCTGCCTTTTTAAGACATTACAAAACAGAATGCAAGGCCAAATGACAGCTGTGCTCATATTAGGAACTGGAACAGCAGTACATTTCCCCGTGTGATATTGATTTTACCCAAAAGTTCAATAAACAAGAAGTTAATGAGAAACTTACATTTCAGAGACAATATTTCCAGTTAACCTGTCTATTTTGGGTTTGTCAATGAAAGTAGGTCCAATCAAAGCCACAGCAGAACCGGATCTCTAAGTAACAAGTTTGTAACTGAATGATTCAGTTTCGAACGAACCAGTTGAGCGATTTATAACATGACTCATTTGATTCCTCCCTGAATGAATCAGCAATTTTGAACGAATCTCACATAAGCTCAAGCCACTTGTCGCCACCTACTGGTGTAACTGTATAACGTCATTTTGAAAAAAGTTGAGAAAAAGAAGTAATAATATGTATATATGTATGAGCTGAGCTGTTATTAAACCCAAACTTATACCGAGATAATACTGCAAGTCTCATGATGAATTTGCACTGCTGATCATGAGGGTTTCTACTTTTTGACACTTTTCTGAATAACCCAGTCTGTCCAATCAAAATGTAATCCGTTCCATCCAGAACTTGCAGTAACTGCTGTTCACCCTGGTGCTCATTTGATCTTACACAACTCTTTTTGTTCTTGACAGAACACACTGCAATGCTCCACAGCTTCAGATCTAGAAGTGGGTCAGTACTCAGGGGGTCATTGATTCAATAACCAGCTGTAGTGAACTGATATCATCAAGCGCTCTCAACATCAATGTGCCCTTGAGTGAGGCACTTTACCACTGTTTGTTCTAAGGTCACCATAGTACATAGTTCTAAGCACTAACTAAAGGTCAACAAGCACATCATTGTTACTGTGGCCCATGACAATGTACTAAATGCATTAGTATATTTTATGTTTCTAAGTATAAATATAGCCACATATTTTCAGAATGGAAAAAACTAAGTTGGACTACTGAGTAGGGTGTAGGGTGGCCAGTTGTCTGGTTTTAGGTCAGACAGTCCGGTTTTGAAATACCATGTCTGCCTACTGGCGCAGGCTTGAGTCAGACACTTATTCGTATTTCTTTTAAGATTGCTATTTTATACTTGATAGTATAGACGGAGAAAGCAAAAAACAGAAAAGAAAAAAATCTTATGACTTGATGATCTTTTGTTTATCAGTATCTGATTGCTATTAAGTGTATTTTTTTTCCTTTTGTATGCAAAAGAGAGAGAGAGAGAGAGAGAGAGAGAGAGAGAGAGAGAGAAATAAATAAATAAAATAAATAAAAAAAACAACAGTAAAAAAGATGAATTTGACTGATAGCATTATTTATTTTGTTTTCAGATTTCTATATATATTGTGATATATTGTTATCATGAATTTGGCCACAATAATCGTGCAGTAAAAAAACTCATATCATGACAGCTCTGTTTTATACAATGGTATATAATAAATAATAATAATAAATGTTCACGTTATATTAAGTGACGTACATTTTAGACACAATATTGTCAAAAAACCATTGCATCTCTGATCAACAGAGTGGTGTTTCGTTCCTGAATTATTCAACATTTCTGAACGAATCGAGTGAATCAATGATTCAATATGCCATTCAATTAAGACGACTGCTAAATTCAAAATTGCATACCAGTATACTGATTTACTATTTTTTATATTTTTATGGCATAAATCGAGCATTATACTAGTACATGTTTCCAAAATCAGAAAGTATTAATGTTTAGTATTATTTTTCTGTTTCACTGAATCCTCCAAAGTGTCCTTCTTTTTGGTGCTATAGAAATGGCCACCCTATGTCCTCTCTTTCCCAGAAATGTCCTGGCTGGTATTTCAAAATTGCCTAAAATGTGTGGTTTTGGCTTTGTTTTACTCTTGTTTTCATAATTGCTGAAGGTAATGACCAAAAAGTAGTTTGGCCAATAGCATGCAGCCAATGTACATAATCAACCAATCATGGTATGCAAGGACACAAGATCTACAGAGAATGGACAAAGCACTGCAGAAACACAATATATGACGACTGTAGAGAGCATATCAATAGGAAAACAAAGCCAAAATCCAGAAATCTTAATAAATTTAGAAAACCTGGCAAGTGGATGTATGGTCACCCGACTACTGAGTGATGCATTGGTACCAATGATAGACAGGCCTTAAGCCTGAATGTGTCTCATTTGGACTGCTGAAATTGACGGAGCAATTAAACGGCAATGATTAATGACAAAGCACGACATGATCTCCTTTCTCACTAGATCTGATAGGTTTCAGAATTGCAAACGCAAGCACTGAGCATTCCCACACATCCAAAGAATAGATGTCTTGTTTTGATTGACACCATTGAATACATTAGAACTGAATTGTTTAATTGGTCTTATTCCCCTGATTTGCAGCAATCTAAATTCTTTTTAATGTGTAGCAAATTAGCTCAAAAGGGGAATATTTATCATTAATTATAACTGGTTATAATTAATAATAAATATTTAGATTAGATTTTAGAATTAACTTTAGCAGATTCGATATTACAATTATTTGATCTGTCCGTCCACCGAGCAGACAATATAATTATTTATCAATTCTAGGAAAGATTATTTACCTGGCCA